>JAMQGT020012762.1:0-16492 GCA_024447675.2 Pterophyllum scalare | reverse complement strand
TCCTCTGCAGATGATCAGTTAGCTGTTTTACAACTACTCTTTCAAGAGTTTTGGAGAGAAAAGGAAGGTTGGAGATTGGCCTATAATTAGCTAAGACAGCTGGGTCAAGTGATGGCTTTTTAAGTAGCGGTTTAATTACAGCCACCTTGAAGGCCTGTGGTACATAGCCAACTAATAAAGACAGATTGATCATTTTTAAGATTGAAGCATCAGTAATTGGAAAGACTTCTTTGAACAGTCTAGTAGGAATGGGATCTAATAAACATGTTGATGGTTTGGAGGAAGTAACTATTGAAGTTAACTCCAAAAGATTAACTGGAGCCAAAGAGTCTAAACAAATACCAGCAGTGCTGAAAGCAGCCGAACATGAAGATAAATCTTGGAGATGGTTTTGAATAATTTTTTCTCTAATGTCTAAAATTTTATACTCTGTCTGGGTCTTTGATTAATTACTAAGCTGGAATTGAAGATTGCTGCTACTCCTCCTCCTCGACCTGAGCTTCGAGCATTCTGACAGTTAGTGTGACTCGGGGGTGTTGATTCATTTAAACTAACATATTCATCCTGCTGTAACCAGGTTTCTGTAAGGCACAATAAATCAATATGTTGATCAATTATTAAATCATTTACTAACAGGGACTTGGAAGAGAGAGACCTAATGTTTAATAATCCACATTTAATTGTTTTATTCTTTTGTGCAGTTGATGAAGCTATATTATTTATTGTTTTTTTAATTGTTATGCTTAAATATTTTTCTGCTGATTTTAGGTTTGTTTTTTGGTGATCTGGGAGCAGGCACCGTCTCTATGGGGATGGGGTTTTGGGGGGATGGCAGGAGAGAGAAGCTGCAGAGAGGCGTGTAAGACTGCAACTCTGCTTCCTGGTCTCAACCCTGGGTAGTCAGGTTTTAGGAGGGTTGATAAATTTGTCCAGATTCTTAGAAATGAGAGCTGCTCCATCCAAAGTGGGATGGATGCCGTCTCTCCTAACAAGACCAGGTTTTCCCCAGAAACTTTCCCAATTATCTGTGAAGCTCTTCTGTGCATCGTATTGGTAAATAGCAAATGCAGTGTGCTTTTTAAGTTGTTTCAGTCTGCATACAGCTCTTTCTGCCTCACCAGGCCACGTTGTCACCCGTCATCACCCCAGATCCTGTATTTCATTTATGTTATTTATGATGTCATCAGAGCCATGTGATCGATGCGTTCTGCTGCTCCTCCTCCTCCTCGTCAAGTATTCTGGATGTCCGTGTATGCACATGGAAGGGCGGGTAGGTCCAAGAACAGTTATGCCACCTAATATAAATTACTGCAAGTGGAATAACATTCCTATTTTGACTTTCTCCAACATGGGATTCATATTTCTGTATACTGCCATTTAATGGATGTTAAGCAGGTAGTATTCCTTTTGTAACTTTTCCAGGCCTTCTGATTTGATCAGACTGAGACCTTCCAGTTTCACTGCTTTGGTGGAACCATCAATTCAAATATAAAAGAATGAAACATCAAACTCCAATGCTGCCTAAACTGTAAAAATAATAATTCTAAGACAGAACTTACAATGCTAGAGTAATCAGAGAAACAGAATAATAATGAAATGGGAATCAAGACTAGAGTTCAAAAATAACCATAACATACAAACTAAAAACTCAAAAACAACAGTAACCACAAATACCCAGAAATGACCTTTGAACTCACAGACCATGACACCAGGAGCTGCTCCGCATGTCCTTTTCTTTGTTTCACTGATGGGCTACAATGGTCTGGCTCATGGCCTCTTCTCCATTATTTCAATAAAATAACATTCTGCTGTCATTTGTCCAAAGGAGAAGTAAACTTAAGCCTTGGTTATACTCAGACACAGACTTTAGGACATCATGACCAAGCAAGTAGGTTCCTCTTTGAGGTCTGCCACCTGGGGTGCATGTGTAGTTGGTGTGTTGTAATGTAGTGTCTGCAAACAAGTCCATGCAGCCACAAAAAATTGTCAGGCATGCAGACATCCACACAGACCCACATGCTCACCATCTGACGACAAAATTTACACCACTCGGACCCAAGTGGACCTTAGTAGACGTGCAGAGGTGTAAGGTATAATCAAAGCCTTATACATTCAAACCTCGATTCTGGTCATCGTCACTGATACTAGTTCTTCTTCACATCTCCAAGGATTTTCTGTCCTAACCTACAGTCGTTTGCTATGTGAGACCTGTCCTGTGTCTAACTTGAAGTTCACCAGTTTTTATTCCTTCACAATTTACACCACTGCTGCTTCTTCATTTTCTGTGCTGGATTTCAAGTACAGGGTTTTTTCTGAGTTGTTTTTCTGTCGTATTGTTTTATTGGTCTTTGCCTTCTGGCTTCAGTCATGAACTATAACAAAAGAAGAACTAACTAAAATCACCGAAGAAGAAAACCTTTGTAACAAGTATAACAAGTTACATCTGCCAGTTAAATGTTAACCTTTATGCATGTCTTTATTCAACAGTTTCACTCTACTGCTTTGGAGGCACTGTATCATCCATCCATCCATCCATCTATTTTCTTCCACTTATCCTATTCAGGGTTGGGGGGTTTGCCTATCCCAGTTGCCATGGGGCATTTGTTAATAATACTTGTATGCTTACATACTCATGTACTTGCGGATTCACTTAAGTACAAGATATTTTAGTATGGAAAAATACCAGAAATATTCAGACACAGGGCACTCATCACACCATGTTTACAGCTGGCACTCAGCTTGTAGGAAAGCTGGTGTTGTTAATAAAATCATGATGGTCTCGTTTCTTCTTTTTTGTCTTTCTCAGTGGTAGACAGGCAGATACAGTGTTTATTACGGTTAATAACTTCCACGAGACTCCTGCTGTAAAGAGTTTACTGTCTATGTGATGCCAGAAAATACCTTTTAAATCCACATTAGGTTACATTATCACCAGATTCTGAGTGGGTTTTTTTAAACTCTGTGCATGCAGTTTATTATTAGCCACCAGAACACTAACATCAAGCAGTTGTTGGTAACTGTCGTACATTTCCATGAAGCAACAGGAAATAGGCTGTTGACTACACTGATGAGTCAGTGCTGACATGATCACGGTCTGATAAAATCTCTGTCAGAGCTTCTGTTTTCATATCTGTTTTTTCTGTTATGTTCAAGATCTTCTGAAAAAAAAATTACCAGATTGATTTCAGTATAATAATGATAATATTGGTGATTAATACTAACTCAATTTAACTTTAATTCTGTTTATTTATATAGCACCAAATCACAACAAACAGTCACCTCAAGGCACTTTATATTCTAAGGTAAAGACCCTACAATAATTACAGAGGAAACCCAATGTGAGCAAGCACTTGGTGACAGTGGGAAGGAAAAACTCCCTTTTAACAGGAAGAAACCTCCAACAGAATCAGGCTCAGGGCCGTGACCCATTGGGAGTGAGGGGAGAGAGAAAGGACAAAAGACAAGCTTCAAAAAGTGTGGAAATATCATAAACCATAGGACCTCTCCTCCTCACTCCATACCATGGAAGTCATAATGTCTGAACTTCTTAAATTTTTGCTCTGACAAATTGTGATAAAATATGTCTGTTATGACTACTAATAATAAATATACATATTATTATTAAAACTGGAACACATAAAACCATAACTGTGTGCAGAAAGTGTTCCCCAAATGGGAAGTGAGAACATCCGCTTTTTGTTTAGAGGAACTGACTCTTGACATGTAATTACAAACTTCATGTGTGAAGTTTTAAAGATTGAGCTGGGAAGTCACTTCTAACAAAAATACTATTAGTTGGATTTGGGGAATTTCTGGAAGTACCCAACATTGCTGACCCATACTGGAGATCGAGGACAGGTTAGGGCTTGTTTTGAGGTGCTGCATAAGGGCTAGGGTTAACTCTGTGTACACTGAATGTGTTGTAATGTAAATGTCCAAATCCAACCGTTTTTCTGTGCGCTGAAACAGGTTTGTTTGTTTTTATGCCACATTTATGTGACTGTAACGATGAGAGCGCAGAAAGGACTTTCAGCAACATTTGTGCATTTATCAAGGCCTATTGATTTTTTTATGGAGAAATGAATCCAGGCACGATAGATGTTAAATATGATTATTCCTCTAATGATGCAGCAAACAAACGCTCGTACTGACACGCTCTGTCCTTGTTGCAGCGTCCTGTGATTTTTAGCCTGCTTCCCTCTGCATTGTGTGCTGCCCACCATTCCTCTCTGCTCCTTCTCTGTGCAGTCCTCTGCAGAGCCTGGAGAGGTAGCCCGTCTCTGATTCCGACCAATCACACGCCGTATCTGTAAGGCGCAGGACCAGATTGACCAATAAGAGGGGGCACTGGGCGGGACATACACATAGAAATCACTGGCGCTGGAGAGAGGCAGAAAGAGCAGACGGATCCGTGAGTCGAAGCAGGTACACGGAGAGACAGGAGGAGACGCCGCAGGATCATTTCCGGCATGGACGTATCAGAGTGACCCGCTTCAGGCACTGTCCCGCTCTCCCACAGGTGCACCGCTGCTGCGAGCATGTCTACTGCAGAAGGAGCCGGCCAGCGTGAGGAAGGGGAGTACGGAAGGGCGGCGAAACGGCTGAAAACAGAGGAGACGGAGGCGGATGAGAGAGAGGAGGGGGAAGAGGAGCTGGAGGAGGGGGAAGATTCGGACTCCGGATCGCTGCCCGGTAACGGGCAGTCGGCGACAGACAACCGGGCCCGGTGGAGCGCGAGCCAGTTCGGAGCGGGAGGGAGGGTAAGGAGCGCAGCGTTATTACCTAACGGTACCCTGCGGCACAGCATCACAGGCGAGCGTGTGCGCGCCCCGCCGCGCCGCCGCCGCTGCTGTCATGCAGTCAGTGATGGACTCCTACCTGTCACACACGTCAGCACAACACAAAGCGCCCGCTGTGCAGCACTGCGTACATTCAGCTAGAACCAGCATCCGTTATCATCTGAGAATTGCGCAAATTACATTGTGTTATGTGCGTCATGTCTTTAGGGTGGATTTTCGTGTGTGTATGGCACCTTTTCCATTTGGCCCGGTCTGTTTGCACCGCTGTGCTCACTGTGCATGTCAGCACACTGACCGGGTGACAGTACAAGCCATGGACACACACTCAGGGCCCAGAAGGGTGAAGGGAGCCATGAAGCAGAGCCTCTGCTAACATGCGGCATGTGAAGCTCATGTGTGGATCTGGGCTTAAACAGAGATCTGGTTTCACGATCATCCCTCCTGTCCTGTATCCGCTAATGTTGAGCCCGATTTACAGTGCTGCTAAAAAGCATGCGCCCCCTTCCTTATCTTTCTCCTGATTTGGGGGGGGGGTTTGCATATTTTTCACACTTACATGTTTCTGATCGTCAAACAGATTTTAACATTAAATAAAGATAGCCGGAGTAATTAGAACGTGCTGTTTTTAAGGGAAATCCAAACCTGCATGGTCCTATGTTAAAAAGTAATTCCCCCTAAACCGAATGACTGGCGGCAAGAACTGCATTCAAGCTTTTGTGATAACTTTCACATCACTGGAGGAACTCTGGCCCACTCTTCTTCACAGAATTGTTTGAATTCATCCACATTGGAGGGAGTGAAGCCATGAACAACCTGTTTAAGGTCACGCTAAAGCATCTAAATTGGATTTAACGGTGGACGTTCACTAGACCCCCCCTAAACCTTCATTTTGGTTTTCGTGCGCCGTTCAGAGGTGGACCTGCTGGTGTGCTTCTTTGTCATGAATTGATGGGTAGATGTTCTCCTTCAGGATGTTCTGGTAGAGAGCAGAATTCATGGTTCCATCAATGACAGCAGGTGGTCCTGAACAGCACAGCAGCCCCGGACCATCACACTCCCACCTCCATGTCTGACTGTTAGTCTGATGTTCTTTATGAAACCCTGTGTTAGTTTATGCAGACGTGACGGGACTCAGACCTTCCAGAAAGTTCAGCTTCTGTCTCGTCAGTCCACAGAATATTTTCCCAGAAGTCTCGGGGATCATCCAGATGTTTCATGGCAGGTGTGAGACGAGCCTTTGTGTTCTTGTTGATCAGCAGAGGTTTTCTCCTTGGAGCTCTCCCATGGAGGCCATTTTTGTCTCTTTCTGATTGTTGAATCATGAACTCTGACTTTAGCTGAGCCAAGTGCAGTTCTTTAGATGTTGTTCTGGGTTCTTCTGAGACCTCCTGGATGAGTCCTCGATGAGCTCTTGGAGTACTATTGATAGGTCGGCCGCTCCCGGGAAGGTTCCCCACTGATTTCTCCATGTGTGGAGAACAGCTCTCTCTGTGGTTCTCTGGAGTCCCAAAGCCTTAGAAATGGCGCTGTAACCCTTTGAGATGATAGGTGTCAGTGACGTTGTTCCTCAGCTGTTTGTTAGATTGTGCAGCGGTAGATCACCCGGTGCTGCGCTGGGCTGAGAATTTCACTGCTTCACTGTTACTACAGTTAGCAACGCTACGGCTGTTAGCACGAGCAAGCGATCGTCTGATACCCAGGGGGGAGGTGAGGTGCCTAGAGCCTTGGCTAGGATTGGATCCTGATCAGTCCTGACTAGGATATGCTTACAAGACCATAGACTCCCTGAGGTTCTGTGCATTGCTTGCATAAGGCTGTGTATCAGACTCTGTCCATCCATCAACAATAATAAATGCCTGCAGTGTCACATGGCATACAGAAAATTAAGACTGATATTGGCAGGTACACACAGGACACAGCAACAGTCCTTTCATTAAGTCTGGATCAGTCAGCATCTGACAGGAAATGATGCTCTGTGTTCTTCTACAGATCAGCTGTTACAGTTTTCAGGTTAATAATGTGACTCATAGGTGTGGGTGATAGTTCAAGAAAATTTGTGATGACGCCTGATTTGAAGTGTCATTCTGTTAAAACAAGGTGACACATTAGTAGTGTTTTGACTTCAGTTTAACAGTAACTAAAGTAACGTCACCTTGTAGCTCCTCAGGAGCCTGCACAGTATGGTCACATAATAAAAGCTAATATTTTCTACCTGCGCTGTTGTATCTCAGGTCAGGATTTGTAACCAGTCACTTGCGTCGCTGCTTTTCCACCATGACTTCCATCCACCGCTTCTCTTCCTGTCATATCTGTAGCTGTGCTGCCACGCTGCTCCAGAGAGAAATACATGCATATGATGTTTGCTTGCTCAGTATTATGTTTGTGCCTGTGTTATATTATTCCCTCATCACTTCTGCAGGTTCATGTCCTGCTCTGTTCCTGGTAGACTGTACGTGTCATTATCACTGTTTATGAATGCGTGCATTGTTAGAACTGTCCGTCTGCACTTTTTGAGACTGACAATTTCTAAATCTGGCAACTATGCTCTTTGGCATATATGCTGATTGAGCAGCCAGCATTGCAGAGATACTGTGGCAGTACAAGCTAATGCCTCCTTACTGCTGCACTGCTGAAAGTCTGGGTACAGCCAGATGTTTGTAGCTTCAGCGTGCTGGAAGGAAGACCTGGCTTGGCTTGTCTGTAGGTTTTGTTGTTGAACTCTGAAGTTCAGTGAAGTTCAGTTTTTTTACCACAGTTCACTGATTACTTGATGATGTCTGCTGTGTGTGTGAGTAATTGTACTGAATGCAGTACCTGTGATCTCGGTGTTCACCAGCAGCTCGAGCATGTATCATCTCATGTAAATCTCATGCAGTTGCAACACTAGTTTTAAAAATGCTGCAAAGACATTTTCTTGCAGTGGTTATGAATCAGCTAAAGGACTCGTGGGTTATAAGAATGCAGCTCTCTGCTGAGATAAACAGAAGTGAGAAGTTGTTTTTGGATTCAGGAGATGGGTGTAACGTATACGAGTGCCTGCCATTCAACCACAGTGTTCCTTCACTGCTTCCTTTCTCATCATCTCACCATTACAGTGCATGGGTATTAGAGTGGAACACACACACACACACACACACACACACACACACACACACATTCTGAGTGGAGGTGGTATCATCTTGCATGTAATCAGCATGACATGCATGTAGTCTAGTTTCCGAATACTCAAGTATGCATGCACGTACAGAGTTACTCAGACGTCATCTCATCCATAGAGGGTGATTAAGAAGATGGATGAGCTACTTAGGGATGTCTATTACTTCAGCCATTACTTACAGAGAGCATGTGTTAGCTGACAGGCTAAAAACAGGATCCCCATAAAATAAACAATAAATGATAAGTATTTAAACCACAAAAGTAACAAGTACACAAAGATCCATCAAACATCTGATTTCTGTCATCGCTGCTGGATCCTCTCAGTCAGTCTAAATCTGAGGGGCTTTCTTTGACTTGGCTCGGTTGGTTTAGGAGCACTTTAATTCTCATTCTGCTGAGTTCAGAGTGGTTGGTACAAAACTCTTCCTCTTTCTGTCGGTCAAAGTGACGGTCACTTATGATCATTCATAATATTCCAGTGTCAGCTAGTGAGTGTATATAGTAACCTGGTTATCTTTCTGCAGTAACGATAAAGAAAACTACATTTCTTTAACCAGTGTAAAAGGTTGGAGCAACCTAAGCTGTCTTTCCTGCTTTATTTATTTAAGGTAATCCTTTTGTTTGTAGGCTTCTTCTACTTTCTTCTGTGAATGTGTGTATTTTCTGCAGCAGTGCATCCCTGGATGACCTGAATGCAGTACAGTCCCTGAATGCATCCTGTCCACACACTGATAAAATGTTACTCTGCTAATGAAAGGCACGAGCTCAGGCTCCAGTACCGTTATAATCTCAGAGTTTTATTGCAGGTCTGTGTCGTTGCATCTCTGACTCAGTCTCGTTCCATCTATTGCACATCGTTAAAGCTAATTTTAAGTTAGGGCTGCAAGGGTTCACTGAGCAGCTCGATCACAGAAAAATCCTCAGTGTAAACTCTTTATTTCAGGCTGTAGTTTAATCTGTGACCCTACTGCTCAGTTGTCACCATGTAAGCACAAGTGTTTCACCCACATTTGCAACTAAGAATAGGCCTGCTATAGAAATGTATTTAAGAACACATGTTTGAATAAAAAGTATTACAAGTTTCAGCCCAAGCAGCCCCTACTATTCTCAACAAAAAGACTGATAACACAACAGCAGTGAAAGTGATGCTGTCTTAGTTTAACATGGAGTAAATGGACTAGTTCTTATACAGCGCTTTTCTACTCTGAGCACTCAAAGTGCATATACAGGGGTTGGACAATGAAACTGAAACAGCTGGTTTTAGACCACAATAATTTATTAGTATGGTGTAGGGCCTCCTTTTGTGGCCAATACAGCATCAATTCGTCTTGGGAATGACATATACAAGTCCTGCACAGAGGTCAGAGGGATTTTAAGCCATTCTTCTTGCAGGATAGTGTCCAGGTCACGACGTGATGCTGGTGGAGGAAAACGTTTCCTGACTCGCTCCTCCAAAACACCCCAAAGTGGCTCAATAATATTTAGATCTGGTGACTGTGCAGGCCATGGGAGATGTTGAACTTCACTTTCATGTTCATCAAACCAATCTTTCACCAGTCTTGCTGTGTGTATTGGTGCATTGTCATCCTGATACACGGCACCGCCTTCAGGATACAATGTTTGAACCACTGGATGCACATGGTCCTCCAGGATGGTTCGGTAGTCCTTGGCAGTGACGCGCCCATCTAGCACAAGTATTGGGCCAAGGGAATGCCATGATATGGCAGCCCAAACCATCACTGATCCACCCCCATGCTTCACTCTGGGCATGCAACAGTCTGGGTGGTACGCTTCTTTGGGGCTTCTCCACACCGTAACTCTCCCGGATGTGGGGAAAACATAAAGGTGGACTCATCAGAGAACAATACATGTTTCACATTGTCCACAGCCCAAGATTTGCGCTCCTTGCACCATTGAAACCGACGTTTGGCATTGGCACGAGTGACCAAAGGTTTGGCTATAGCAGCCCGGCCGTGTATATTGACCCTGTGGAGCTCCCGACGGACAGTTTTGGTGGAAACAGGAGAGTTGAGGTGCACATTTAATTCTGCCGTGATTTGGGCAGCCGTGGTTTGATGTTTTTTGGATACAATCCGGGTTAGCACCCGAACATCCCTTTCAGACAGCTTCCTCTCGCGTCCACAGTTAATCCTGTTGGATGTGGTTGGTCCTTCTTGGTGGTATGCTGACATTACCCTGGATACCGTGGCTCTTGATACATCACAAAGACTTGCTGTCTCGGTCACAGATGCACCAGCAAGACGTGCACCAACAATTTGTCCTCTTTTGAACTCTGGTATGTCACCCATAATGTTGTGTGCATTGCAATATTTTGAGCCAAACTGTGCTCTTACCCTGCTAATTGAAGCTTCACACTCTGCTCTTACTGGTGCAATTAATGAAGATTGGCCACTAGGCTGGTCCAATTTAGCCATGAAACCTCCCACACTAAAATGACAGCTGTTTCAGTTTCATTGCCCAACATGTCTGCATTCACCCATTCATACAAGCACCTCCACGAGTAACTAAGCTAAGTGCTGACACATTCATATTCCAACAGTTGCAGCGGAGAGCAACTTGGGGTTCAATATCTTGCTCAGGGATACTTTAGTATGCAGACTGGAGCAGCCAGGAATCGAACCTCTAACCTCCTGAGCCACAGCCACCCTGTGAAATGTGTTTCTAGTGTCCAAAACAGTAACCCTTGTTACTGTAGTTGCCATTAAACCCTTCACTGGTAAAAGCTTGTGGGAGTACAAGTGTGTATATGCACGCCTACTGTTAACTTAGTCTATATTAGGCAGCTTGCTGAAGGCTGATGGCAGATGTCCCACTTTCTGTTGCAGTGATACCTGCAGCATGCAGGGGTGAGTTTGAGGGGGGTACGGGGTGTACTAGACCAGAACAGCATTTCATAAAACTGTATTTTTGTTCACAGTAGAACATAAAACCATTGAATGTTTGAACAGAGAAAAATCTTAGCTCACTTTGAATTAGATGGAAGCGACACATCTCAGAAAAACTGGAAAAGTAGGTATTACTAAAAGAAACATCTGGATCAGATGAGTGGCATGATTGGGTATAAAAATGGACTGGTTCTTATTAGTGCTTTTATTCTCTACATGAGCACTAACAACGCTTTGTCTTCATTCACACACAAATTCATACACTCTTTTTCTCACATCGGAGTGCTTTCTGTCTAATATTCACTTACACAGCAACACACATTCACTTTCTCATGAATGCATTGGGAGCAACTCGAGGATCAGCATCTCTGAGCTGCAGCCCCTGAGAAAGAGAGAGGTTTCTCAGAAGCAAGGATGCTCAGAGGTTTACCAAGCTGCAACAGATCAGGTGTTCAAATTGTGCAAAAAAAAAATGTAATTGAACTTTTTATAGTGCTCATCAACTCAAAATTGTGAAGACTTTGAATCATGTGCAGTACATAATCATCAAGTTTCCAAAAACAAGGAGAAAATTCTGTGAAAGGGACAAGACTGAAAATCAGCATTGGATGCCTGTGATCTTTGGGGCCTCGGGCAGCGCTGCAGGCACGATTCTGTCATGGAAATTACTGGATGGGCTCAGGAACACACCCAGAAATGGTTTTCTTTGAACACAGATCATGCTGCCATTAACAACTGCAGGTTAAAGCTTTAACATGTGAAGAAGTCATGTGATCCAGAAACACAACAAAGTGGAAAACTACTCTGAAGACAGATGAATTGAAATTTGAAACAGTTTTTGGAAGACAGGACTCTCATCCTCTGAGGAGAGGATGAGAGTCCTTCTGACTAGGTAATTCAATTTTGATTTTATTTATGTAGCACCAGTTCACAAAAAACGGTCGCCGTAATGCACTTTATATTGTAAGGTAAAGACCCGACTGTATTAGAAAGAAAACCCCAAAAATCAGATGACCCCTATGAGCAAGCACTTTGAGACAGTGGGAAGGAAAAACTCCATTTGTCACAACTGGTAGGGGTGAGGGGAAACAGAAGAGAGCAGAGAGAAACAGGATAAAAGGCACATGATGGGAGAGAGCCTCAGTTTAATAACTGCTAATGATTAAATACAGTATTGGTGTATGAACACAGAGAGGTGAGTGAAGAAGAAACACTCAGTGCAGCAGTCTAGGCCTATTGGAGCATAACTAAGGGAGGGTTCAGGGTCACCTGAGCCAGGTTGTTCTACTACCATTAAGGTCTTCAAGGTCAACTTAATGACTTATTGGTTGAAAATTGACAAAAAGCCTTAAAACTCGGAAACTATGATTCTTACAAGTGTAGTGTCAATTGTTAACATAAAGATTTAAAATATCCTGTCACATTCACATCTGCCTTTCTTTCAAATTTTCAAATCCCAAAATGTGCTATAAATTTAAATAAAGGATTGTCAGAGAAGGAGAATGAGCTGCCTGGTTAGTTAGAAATGAAGAGTTCAAATGCTAAACTCTCTGAATCTACCTCAACACGTTTAAAAGAGCTTTTTTTTTTTTTTTAATCAGGCCACTATGTTAAAGTTCAGTAAATTCATTTCACAGGAAGTGATGAGGTCATTATTTAGACAACAAACTGCCTTTTTTGTTTCCTTCCTAAATTGTAAATATAATCATTTCCCTACTTTTTACCAGTCGGATCGCTTCTGCAGGTCCCGATTGTTCCTAACGTTAATTCCAATAAAAATCATCACCTGACTCATACAGGTCGGATTGTGGGGTGTCGTCCTCTGCCTACCTCGGATGAAAAATCTGGTCCCACTGTAATGCATTTCCAATTAGATGTGATCGCATAAGTCGGATGAGTCCTCGATCTGGGCCTCAGCCACAGCTTTATGTGTAAATGTGTGAGTGCTTTAGTGTGGTTGCAGTGAATGTGTGGATGTGAGCATTGATCTTTTAGTGGTTGCACAAGCTAATTTTGTTGTGTGTATCAATCGCATAATGACAATGAATCTATCTATGATCAGGATTGTTCTGCCCTGCGTTAGCTGGTCTGGATGAGTACCTTCTATTAGCAGCATACTTATTTGTGTTGCCAGGCACTCATGGAGTGCCATTAACTTCTTCAGTCAGTAGGTGTGGATCATGTTGGGTCCTGGTGCCACCCAGCTCATCATTCCTTAGACTTGTTGTTGGATGTCTGCCCTCAGGATGGCGACTCTTCTTGTTCTGGGAGGTTGCTGTGGTCTGCTGTTAGGTGTTGAGCCAGTGGGTAGGGCTGGGCGATATATTGAGTTTTTAAGAAATATCGATATATTTTTATATGCGATATAAGCTGAGACAATATTGTTTATATCGATATAGTCTATGTCGCCCCGCCTCTCTACTTCACCGCTTCATCATGCAGGAAGCGACAGCATAGCAGTGTTGCCAATGTAGCAACTTTGTCACTAGATTTAGCAGCTTTTCAGACCTCCTGGCTACTTTTTTTTTTTTCCCCAAAAAGCAACTAGTGACAAATTTAGCAACTTTTTCCGGTGACGTTGGCGACTTTTGGAGAGTTTTGGAAACCTGAAGACGCCGAATTGAGCGGACGGGGACGTTGCTCTAGTACGTCAGTGCACATCTCTATGGATTTACTGAGCTCGCTAAAATCCTGCTGACTGAAGGATGGAGCTTTGCTCATTCACTCTGTCTACATGTTGTGTTATTTGTACAGAGTACTAGATGTACCAAAGTACTCTGGTGAAGTCGACCTCACTGCAGACTGGCTTTGTAAAGACTAAGTCAGCCTTTTGCGGTTTTTGCTCTGTATCTTTTCTGTTTACATTTTAATAGCACAGTCTTCTGTTTAAAGGGAAAAAAAGCATTAATTTATCGGAGCAGCATTATCATCTAGGTGGGGGTGGCTGTAGCTCAGGAGGTAGAGCAGATCACCCACTGATAGGAAGGGCAGCGGTTCAATTCCTGGCTACTCCAGGCTGTATGCCAAAGTATCCTTGGGCAAGATACTGAACCCCAAGTTGCTCTCTGACGCAAGGGTTGGAGTGTGAATGTGTTAGACAATAAAAGCACTTAACTTACTTACTCATGGAAGTGCTTGTATGAATGGGTGTGAGTGGGTAAATGTAAACATGTTGTATAAGAACTAGTCCATTTACCATAAATATGCCAATAGTTTCTTTTTGAGCAGTTTCTCGTGTACATCTACAGCTGAATGTTAATAAAAGTTCCCGTGTGCCATGTGGGACATGTAGCTTTGACTCAGAAGTGCCTTTTTGTTTATACGGTTGGGAATAAAAATATTGAGATATATATCGTATATCGCCATTCAGCTAAAAAATATCGATATTATTTTTGGTCCATATCGCCCAGCCCTACCAGATGGTGCCAGTGATATGTGACCTCCTCTCTCAGAGGTGTTCTTCCAGTATTGCTCAGTCGGTCTCTGCTCTGGATGGGTCTGCCCTTGTGCTGTTGTTCCCTTGCAGCTGCTTGTACACCCTGGATAGGTCTTTGGAGAACAGCAGTGTTCTAGCCAGCAGTGGATCGCCCGATCTGGTGTGTGTCTCGTGAGCAGACCTCTATTGTCTGCAAACATCTCCTCTAACGGGGCTTTGCCAGTAAGCTGGGGGAGTCATGCTCTCTGGATCTCCAGCTTATTTTCTATTGATGTTATAAAACTGAGCTACCTGGTGCTTCTTGGCCAGTGTTGATGTTGGTTTTCTGCCTCGTGTTTCATATAACGTCTGTCATTGAGTAAGCTGGCACAGTAGCTTTCTGTCAGTTTGTTCCAGTAGCCCACTTATCATCAGTATGTTCCTGGTTCCTCAACACTGCACCATTCAGCTGCATCATTTAACAAAAACTAGGCCAAACTGTAGGAGCACTGTGTTAAAAACAGGAAAAAACTGAGCACAGTCTTTGATTCACCACCTTTAGTAGCAATAACTCAAACTAGTCGTTTTCTGCATGACTTAATCAGTTCAACTTTTTTGTCATTGTGGAGAAACTTTGCTCCACTCGTCTTAACAACTTTGCTTCAGTTCATTGAGGTTTGTCAAGCATTTGTTTATGCAGAGCTCTCTTAGGGTCCTGCCTCAGTCAGGACTTATTCCATCATTACTCAATTAATTGAGTAATTAATAAGATAATTGATAAGAAATACTTTTCTTATTAACAGTTTGCATGTTTTAACTTCCGTACTGCAGATGTTTCTCTGTGTGAAACAAACAGGGTGGATGGAGCAGCTACAAAGTTCTCTTTTCTTCATGTTGCTGATCAGGTGGTTGATGAAGGACCTCCAGCTGTTTCCCAGTAACAGCTTTAAGGTGGTTACAGGAACAAGATTAGGCTTAAAACTTTCCTTTATTATCAAGCTTATAGTTAGGGCTGGATCAGGTGACCCTGAACCCTCCCTTAGTTATGCTGCAATAGGCCTAGGCTGCTGGGTGGTTCCCACGATGCACTGTTTCTTTTCATTCACCTCTTTTTACTCTGTTTATACCCCACTCTGTATTTAATCATTAGTTATTATTAATCTCTGGCTCTCTTTCACAGCATGTCTTTTGTCCTGTCTCTTTCACCTCAACCCCTCCCTGAGCCTGGTTCTGCTGGAGGTTTCTTCCTGTTAAAAGGGAGTTTTTCCTTCCCACTATTGCCAAGTGGCCAAGTGCTTGCTCATAGGGGGTCTTTTTGAGTGTTGGATGTTCTCTGTATTGTAGTCTTTACCTACAATACAAAGCGCCTTGAGGTGACAGTTTGTTGTCATTGGTCGCTATATAAATAAAACAGAACTGAATTAAATTATTTTATATAACCATGTGCTATTTGAAGAAGTGTAAAAGTAAAGTGTGTGTTGGTGGAAGTGAGTGTTCTGCAGCCTCTCCTAAAGGTATTCTTAGCTCTGAATGATCATTTGATGTTATGTTGTTCAAGCGTCCTTAGCAACAGGAGTTACAGCAGCTGATTTGAGGTACTGTTCACTTTTAGCACAACTTGCACACAGGTGCGACTAGCAAGCAGTCGTCCGATACACAGCCACCCCCCCCACCCCCCACCCCCAGGCTAGACCCCTGACAACCACTCATACTTTTCTGTTAATGAGAAAACAGCCCTCACTCCCAAAAGTGTGTGTGTGTGTGTGTTTGTCTGTGTGTGTGTGTGTGTGTGTGTGTGTGTGTGGGAGCTGATGACTAACAGCACGAATTGTCAGGCTGAAAGCAGCGAGAAGATGGCGGCTGTTTGGTAGGAATTCTGTGGGCTGCAGCAGAGAGGGAGAGCTGAGGCTTTTCAGACTGCAGTAGAGGAAAAAAAGGACAACATAAGACTCAATAAGAAAATTGTTCAATAAAAACAATATTAATAAAAGATTCACAGATTTAAAAATAAAATACAGGCATCGGTGCACTTCAAGAGTCAAGACGTTTATTGTCATATTCACTGCAAAACATTATTATAGTGAGCAATGAAATTCTTACTTGCAACTGCCCTACACACACAAGTATATAGAAAAAATTTAAAAAGTAAAAATAAATGAATAATAAAGCGAGGGCAATATATAGATATACAGATATATAATACACTGCTATAAAAA
>JAMQGT020012761.1:0-43805 GCA_024447675.2 Pterophyllum scalare | reverse complement strand
GAAGCCCCCCCCCCCTTGTGAGGAACAGCCAATCAGAGGAAAGTTGGCAGCTTGTTTCAGACAGAGGATGAACTGGGGGGCTGCACAAAGGCCCAGTCTAAGATAAGTGAGGATTTTCTTGAACTGTGAATGCAAAGCTACTGTACTAGAGACCGAGGAAACAAGATGATCAGAATACGTCTGATTTAAAGTTAAAAAGGCAGCACAGGATAGGATGAGCACAGATGAAAAACTAACACATAACTGAAACGGACAGAGTAATTAAGCACTCAGGACAAACCTGGAAGAATTAATAATACATAATATAGATGTGTAACAGTGAGGACCTAAAAAACAGACTTCAGGCTGCATATATGCATCACTATCAATATGGTAAACACAGATATCTAAGCCAAAAGGAGTGGGCGGGATTATGAGACGAAAACTGGTGATCAGGAACAGCTTTAATTAATAAGTGGCGGATGAATCACGTCTGATGCTGCCTGAAACAGAAATAGCAAAGCACAAACGATAAAGACACCAGAATATATATTCAGATTCAAATCAGGGCAACGTAAGGACAGCCTGTGGAGACGTTCCCACAACATTCCCGTGTTAATCTACCTGCGTTAGAGCTCATGCTCTCGTCCCTCTCCCACTTTAAAAAGGGCAACTCGGAGCTTTCAACTCACTAAAACTTTTACTAAAAACCCTGGAACCAGATGTGCACCTCTTTAGAAATGAACTGCACGTCATTGTCGACACGTCCCGCTCGTGCATAAATAACGGCATCCGATTCACTGCAGGAGGAGAATTCAGGCATCCACGCTACATATTTTAGAAAATGAAAAAAAGAAAAAAAACAGGAACTGCTAATTACAAACTCAATTAGATAATTAATCCATGGACGGTGTCTGTAACCTGGAACTGGATCGGGTGGACGGGCATCCTGCAGCTGAGCAGTGCTCTATTACATATTTTTACAAGCTGCATATGCTTTTATTTATTAGCTCGTTCTAAAGCATGGATACACCTCACACGCCTCCAGTGGCTTCATCGACCTTTGACATGCATGTTTGTTTCTTGGCATCATGCAGTCCCCACATAATAGACAACAGGCAAAATCTTATCTTCTGAGAGGGGCTAGAAACACATTCCTCTATCACCACAGCTGCCCAGGTGGTTTCCTCCTTACAAGTCCATCTTCATCACATGCTGCAGGATCAAGTGGAATAACAAAGCCAGCACACATCAGCGCTTATACCGTTTCAGCAACCCAAATGCGGTGAGCCTGCGTGACAATTAGTCTATGCATCAACAACACAGGAACTGTTATGGAAATTCCACCATCGTGTTGCCATGCAGCGTTGTGGTTGAATGCTATCAGACTGCTGAGTCCTCTGCCACTCGACCAAAGCAGTGCCAGAAAAACCACTTGGGGAAGCAGGGACACTTGGCTGAGGGCTGTTGACGCCTCCGCGAATGTGCCTCCTCACGGCCCTAGCAATCATGAAGCACTTAGTGTACCAAACACCCACAGAGGGAGGAAGAGTACAAGGGAGTAGGGGGTGAGAGAAAGAAGAGTGAGAGAAATGAGAGTGTGCCACATTCTGTCTCTCTTTTTTTTTGTTTTTTTAGATTTCCACAGCAAGATTTTCACGCAGATTTTGAACAGAGAAGCTATCTGGCAGACGCCTTCCCTGCCTTGGCCAAAAAAAATGGACAATAAAGTGAGAGTCCTGTGCCGTCATCTGACTCCCTCGGTCCTGCCAAGACTGGAGTGCACAGTTGTCAGGAATTAGTTCAGTTAGTTAGCTCCGTGTGTCTCCAGCACATCCTCGCTCCACAATGTGACTTCCAGTTTGTGTAAACGCAGGATCCAGCGTGTGCGTCGAGCCAGCTGCAGAGCAGATTTCTCAGCGTCACCCTGCTCTGACCCGGTCGTGGCTCTAATGGGCCAATCGGTGACGCCTGAAGCCAAGTGGAAAAATAAAAACCATTTGATTTTAGAAGCAGGCTGCCCAAAACAGAAGTCTGAGCACAAAAGACTCCATACCCCCTCCCCTGTCCTTGATTCAGTTTCATAAACAAGTAGAAAGATGGAGTTTCTGTTCCCTGAAAAATAACCGTGCTGGCAGATTAGTGCTGCAGCGGCTGCACGTGGCTCACACACTGACGGGCATTGATTGCTTCTGTCTGCAGGGAAATCGACAGGCTTGTTTGGTGGTGCTTCTCATTAAGTGAGAGTTCATCAAAGTTTAAAACAAATATTCTTCACTTCTTTGAGCAAACACAATCTCTGCCACGTAATCACGCTTTTCTAAATGGTTGCAAACACGTCGTAAGCAAAGAAAAGCGTAGTCGTCTGAGTTGCTTCTACCAAACAACAAAAACCATCTCCTCCATGAGTGCTGTGTGTTTTTGTGTAAAAAAGTCTATCATTTAAATCCCTACTTCATGCGTGTGTAGTTGTTTAATTTTTAACCATAATGTGTGATTTGGTGTACTGAAAAACAAAAAAGGAGTGCAGGTGGAGTTCAGTGCAGGTGTTCCTGAGGGACATGCAGAGATCACCAAGAGCCGGCAAACAATCATAAGCACCAAGCACAGATCCATATTTGAATCAGAAATCGGCTCAGACGGCTGTCCTTCATCGCTCAGTTGGTATTTTCTAATAAATAAATTAATTAAATGTATATTTTTGGCACTTCAGGCAAGCTGAGCTTGATGTTCCTCACAGTGAGCGACGCTCGAAGCCCAGGTGTCATCTCTGAACGGGGGAGAACTGGATCAGTGCACAGCCAAAGGTCTATCACGCAGCAACGCAAACAAACATCAGAATTATCGCCTAATCAGCTGCAGAAAAGTGATGAGAAACAGTCAGGGGGGTGAGCTAAGAAACTGACCCACACGTTTAAAAGGAACGATGTCCACTGATTGAGGCGGACACACGAAGCAGACAATGCAAAGAGGAAGAGAGAGCTGAGGATGAGGGCTTTCACATGCTAATAACACTCAGCCTGGCCTCACCCTGTTGTTGTTTCCACCTCTGTCACGAAGGCTCCGAGCAGAAAGGAAGGAGAGACATGCAGAGGAAAGCAGAGCGCTGTACTTCACTGGGCGCATGTAATATAATAAGAGTGCATGCGCACACTGTTCACAAGACCGGTCACCTGTTAACACACATGCACGGCTGGAAAGGGTAAACTGGAAGTTCAACTTGGCAAAAGAAGCAGGCTTCGGAACATCCTTCAAATGTTCCAGCGCTGAACGCTCGTGCAGAGGAAACATGGAATCTGTGAAGTCGTGAGACCTGGTGTGAAAATCTGGATGAGGATGAAAGGAAAACAACTGATTTCCTGCTCCTGATCATACACCATCTGTGCTCTTCTGAAAACTTTCTGTGACTCTTCAGAAGTGAATATTAATTATTTACTGAGTGCAGAGTAATCCTTCCAGTGCCTTCACTCACTCGTGAACATCCTTAAAGTTCGTCAGTGACAGGAAGCAAACATCTGCACTGGGAGGAGAACACAAAGGGAAACAACTCCAACTCGCAAATGATCAGCACGCTGGAAAGTTCTCTGCACGATAAAAAGCCCTTGAAAACATTCGGCATGACATTTTGGAAGTGCTCTTCTGCTGCCTGACAGTTAAACAGACGCGTGAAGCCTCAAATTGACAGCACCATCAAATTCCCTCAAACAATACACACAAGGTTCACTGTTCATCACAACGCTGCAGCTCAGTGTTAATGAAGAGCTCTGTGAGTTAGCACAGCTGATATCCTCCATGTAAAATAATATCAACCCGACTGAATGAATGCCAGCGAACACACAGACTGTACACAAAAGACAGACACTGTCACATCAGCCGCTGTCTTCGGTCTGTGCGTTTTGGCTGCCACCACCTGTTTCTTGGAGCCAGGAGTGACCGTATTTAACACTGAGGGTCTTATGTTTTGGGTGTTTGTGGAGCTCCAACAAAGACCTGCAGTATAATCTAACAGCGGCTCTGGAGGTCGCCTCATGATGGGAGGGAGCTGAACCGAAGCCACGTCTCCTCCCAGGTTAGGCAAGACAGGGCAGGTCCCGACTGAGGGACGCTCTGTAATCACATGTTTAGCAACAATGATTATGTTGCAGTCTTTAAAGAACGGAGAACACCCGGAGGCACCAAACTGAAGTGTGCAGGTGGAAATTTCTTTGTGTGCGAACGACAACAAAATAAACTCATTAGCGTCACGTTAGGGGTTAGGGAATAGGTTATACTCGGCTGCCCGAGTATATCAGCCAACTCCGAATGAAAATACCCAAAACTGATTTCCTTCAGTCATTCCTAACTCACATTCCCTACTCCTAACTAGCTAGTCACTGCTGCCGCTGTGGTGGTCCTCAAGAAAATTCAGCTTCTTCACCAGAGAGGACATCATCCTGCAGCTCCGGCGTGTTGGACTGCACAGATAGCAGTTCTCCTTCTGCTCCATTTCAGAAGGCATGGGCCTCGTTTTACGCACCTTTGTGCTGTGCCTGAGCTGCACAGAGGCTGGAAGAGCAGAATGAGCTTTGATACACAGCAACCAAAGAAGAAGCTCTGAAATACTGAACGATGAACAGCCTTCAAATTTGACAATACATGCACATGCGATAATAACACTGAGAATGTGTGCACACTCACAGCGGTAACCTGTGGCTATATAGTACAACTATTACAGGAATCTACTTCAAGTTAAATCTTAATTAAAATCAGTAAAGTGCTGATGCTCTTCTCGCACTTCAGAGCTTTTGTCTTTAGTCCCACAGAGACAGAAATATGCAAGGGCACAATTTTCACCCGAGTTGGGATCCTTTTACAGACTCCCACCGAGCTTCAGAAAAAATGCTTTTGCGTCTCCTGACTGAGAATCACATCAAAAAGTCACCGTTCACATATTTTCACCCACAAAAAAAAATAGTCATGAGATCAAGACTAAGCACGTGCAAAGGTTCCCATCACATTTGCCCGCTAGACTGAAAGGAAGTGAGCGCATAGCTAAAAAGGTGCATGAGGTAAACAGCAGCGGCCAGCCTGTGGGAATTAAACTCAAATTCTATACTTCAGTTTTTTTCCACAGCTCTGCCACTGGATGCACATAAAGAGAGGGGAAAGTGAGCCCACCCTCTGTTAACACCACCAGCTGCACACACATACAAACAAGAGGAAAATGGCAGTGGTTCAACTGAAGTCTCTTCCCTTGGTGAAGCACTGGAGGAAAACCAAAACCAAACGGGTTTTCGCTGCTACAGTTTCTCTGTCTCTGAGACTCTTTTACAAGTCTAGCAAAGAGCGACATTAACAGGGGTTAAAGTGGTGAATCCCTCCTGTACGATGACAGAACCCTCATGTTTACGTTACTAGCAGAGCCGAGCAAGGAAATCCTCCTTCCCATCCTCCAGAGACGTGCAGGGCGAGCACTGATTTGTACCAATGCTGCTGAATAAGCAGGAGACGGGGAAGAAATAATGAGTAGGCACAGAGGAAAAACCCTTCCTGGGAATCACTGACAAACAGAGGCAGAGAGGTAGTCTTTCAAGAGCGCCTCTCCCCCTCAACCCTCAGATAGTCTGCAGGATCAAATTGCTGAGCTCCCTTTGTTGTGCTTCAAGCACAGACAGGGCTTCCCACTTTTGGCCTACTTGTTTCACTGAAGCAGCTGGAAGGGAGGGGACGATGGGAGAGGAGCCGGTTGGGAAAGCAGTCAACAAGTTTGTTTGTGTCTGTCAGAGCTGCCCGGGTGTGCAAAAGAAGAACTTTGCATTACTTAACTCTGCTGACTGGAGGGTGTTTATCTGCGGAGAGCTACGCAGCAGTATTGCAGCAAGCGTCACTTTAGGTCAGAATGACAACACTCCCATTCCACCCAGGTTTACTACACGCAGTCATGCCTGTGGAATGTACACACATGGAAGCACGGCTGAATAAGTAACCGATACTGCTTCTTAAGCGCACCTCCCAGACAGCCAGAGTCGGGGTGAGAGCATCAGTTCAGCCAGGGTGAACAAAGACTATTTAATTTTATGTCTGTTGCCTTAAAGCTCTGGCTGTGGAGAAGCTCTGATTATGCTGCAGACAGCAAATCAAATCACTTACTTTCTGTGCCTGACACAAGGCCAGATACAGGAACTCCTTCCCACCTCCTCCTGCGATACTTGCATTTAGTAGATTTTATTTGCTTTAATTAACTGAGCTGCTTTTGTCATATCGTCTTTATTTTCTTCCACTATTCTACGGTATTTGAGCTATTTTGTCTTGAATGTTTTGGCTGCTGTGACACATTCTCCCAGCTTTTGGACATCTTATCTTAATTAATAGCTGTTTTGTACGACGGGAGCTGCTTACTCTGACAAATAATTAGTCAGTTAAAATATTATTTGATAATCAATAATAACTGTAACAAAAAATATGGATCAGCAGCTCTGACATGTTACAAGAAGGTGGATGAGGGAGGTGAAGGGTGCACAAATGAGACGGTTTGAAAGCAGAGTTGTGGTAACCGAGAAGAGGCCTGAGCGCACACTGTAGGAGGACTGACTGCTGGTGAGTTGTCAAATCAGTGCAGCCTTGGCTGGACGAGCAGCTATGCTTAGTTAGAGGTCGCTGCTCGAGCTGGGAGTCTGGCCTTGTCACGGCGAGGCAGCACTGGAATGAACAATGTTGAGCGGTAATGAGCGGCAGGAAGGCCGGGTAAACAGGAGTCAGCGAAATGGGAGTGCGCAGGGAATACATTTTATGGTAACAAGCACACAACTCAGCACAATGCAGCAGACCAAAGCGGCTGTGCGTGGTTTCTGCATTACTGTGTTATGGCTGTTTCTATTCTTATCTATTCTTATCTGTGATTGTTGCTACAGTGTGAACAGTGTGGGGAAAACAGCCACACCCGGGACGAGAAGCAGCCGCCTCTCTTTTACAGCATGTTGTAACTGCTGATGTGTGAATTCAACATGAAAGAAGGGAAACGATCCTGAATGGTTACTTAGCAGAGGACGCATTCGGTACAGATGCGCCACTCTCATCTGGACCTGACGTCAGCGCTGACTCAAAAAGTTAGAGTGGGTATTGGTAACAAAGTGGCGATCTGTGGGGCTGACCGCTGTACCGTCCTGCATTTACTTCACTGCAACAGCCGCACACAGCTGGAGAGCTGACACGTTATGGAGGCTAACAGCAAAGCGGCAGTGCCTGGAGGTACCTCATGCTGCTGCACAAACAGTTCATCTTTGTGTGTTTGTAAAAGTGTTTCAGTTGAGTGGAAACTGTGGTCAAAGTGAGTCGACATGAATCAAAAGCTGAGGAGTTTCCTTCTGCTTATGTCATGTTCTTTCAGGTGTGTGAGGAAAAGGAGAAACTACGGCAACTCTTGCTTTAAAGTTAGGAAAGCAATGTTTAAATGAAACCTTAAATATGAAAGACTGTCGGTCTGCTGCGACAGCAGATAGTAACAGTGTTATCGGCGCTCTGTATCGGCTGAGGCCGAGGTCTCTGTATCAAATCAGAACTGGAAGAAGTTGGATCCTTAGCGCTCAGGTGGCTCAATGGAGATAAAGAGGGTGCACAAACAGAAGCGGAGCGGGAAATGTGAGCTGTGGAGTGCTGCCATGTGCAGATGAAAGCTTTTTTTAAAGACCTCACAGGGAAAACTACCTGACCGCATCTCTGCTGTGTTGTATGGAGAAGTTTGTCAATTCTGACAGAATCAATATGCACTTCCAAGCAGACCAGAGGAACTGCACGATGAAACCTTCCCCTGCGCTCCACACAATACCCCTCAGCACCGTTTCCACACGTGAACTCTGGACAGGGTCGGGAGAACAAAGGACAGCTAGGACAGACTGGGACAAGCCATAATCGTGTGAGAATGGAACGATGCATGAGGAGCGAAAAGAAAAGAGGGAAGCGGAGAAGGAATACATCACAGGAAGTCCCCCAGCAGCCCGAGCCGAGAGCAGCTCAGGGTCACCTGATCCAGCCAGAACTGTAAGCTTTTAAAATGGAAAGTCTCAAGCTTAATCTTAAAAGTGGAGAAGGCGTCTCAATCCAAATCCACAGAGGACGGGCCCGATAGCTGAAGACTGCCTTCCATTCTGCAGGCCTGCAGACTGTGACAGATAACATGATATTATGAGGTCCTTAACCCATATTTCACCGGCATCTCCATTAGCTAATGTTCAGAAAGGTTCGGGCCTGAAGTGCATGTGTGAAAACGTCTAATGATCTGTGAGCGCAGCAGGTCACAAATCCAACACGCTGATGCTGCGTGATGAGAATACTGATGTCACGGCAGCCGTGCGGGCATAAAAGTCTCAGAGACATCCCCCAGGTCTGTGTGAGCGCTGACACCTAACCCTAAAGAAATGAACATTAAAAATGCACACCCTTTACATAAACATGGCAGGATTATTTTAGTAGGCACAGGGCTGTGCTGAAAAGGAGCCTCCTCAGTGAGAACGAAGTGATAACAAGCTCAGACTGAAGTTCACGTTGTCAACGCAGGGTGTCTGGCACAGCTTGGGCTGACAGCAGCTCAAGATGACACACACACACAGTTGCTCTTCTTACACATACGCACATCAACTACCTGCCCGGAAAAGTCTGTGCGTTCCCTGCTGGACAGAGACGACAACAAAGCTCTGTGATATCTTCGTACATCTGCATCTTTATCCCAGACATCATCATCATCGGGCTTTGTCCAAGCACACAGTCGTGCTTGTCTGGACAGCATTAGATACTGCAGAATAATCCAATATGGAAATAATTCCACATTAGTCCGGGCTTGAAAAGGAGAGTAAGATAGTCAGCTTCCTAATCTTTGGCCCCAATCCAGCCATAATCCACCTATACATCACAGCCCACACTCGTGGGAGTATAATGCAATGTATAAAGACATTTTAAGCCCTCAGCACAAAACATACAGGATAAAATAAAAGCCCTTCTTGCAGCAGACCACCTGCACTGCGCAGCATGTTAAGTACTTGGTATAAAATACATCTTTTCCCCTGCAGGACACAAGGCATAGTACAGAACAGCAACACAGGATAACAGGCAGCTGATCACTGATCACCATCTCCACCAGCAGGCTGACCTGGTCTCTGCTGTAGCAGTCCTCGGTGTTACACAGCAGCTCTACAGAGAGTCTCTCACCCCACATTCGGACAGATTCCAGCTCGGCAAATCGAGCCCGGCTCTGGAAAGTTGCTGAAAGCTGGAGGGCCACTCTAACCAGAGCCTGCAGCAGATGGAGAGCCGGTTCTCGAGCCACTACGCTGAACTCAGCGGGACTGCAGAAGACCAAAGGGCTATCGTTGCTACGGTTCAAGACGGTGGAGTTGGAGGCTTTTAACCAAGAATATAAGAAAACACCACCAACACTGCCCTGAGCCAGCGCACAGCCTCGCTTCATGAAAGGAAATCATTTTCCCACCAACTTACAGATAGTCAAGAATTTTGAGAAGATTTTGCACAGGAGGACACTCACTTCAGCTTATAATATTGTTTAATATACAAACAAGTTCCCCGAGCCCAACCTGGCAGCTTCACACTGCACACTTGTAACGGACAAACAATCTGAAACTCGAAAGCATAGAAATAATGGTCCTAAAAGACAGAAAAGCTCAGAGTTTTTACATTTAAGGTGCAATGAAAATATTTTTCATTTTGCCAAAGAAATAATAAGTAGCTGGCAATGCAAAACTTATTTTATCACCAATAACAGCCAGCATGCTACAAACACACATAAAGACTACACATAAATAAGGCCCGCAGTTTAAGAAATCACGCCTTCATAACACACAGCACAATTATGAAGTTTGTCATAGTTTTTAAAAAGGGTATTAAGGGATAATATGTAGAAGGATATGAACAAAAAAACTGAATAAAGCTAAATAGCGCAGCACTGTCCTGACCAGTACTGCACTGTGGACCTCACTGCTGGGAGCCAGCTATTGATCGGCTCTGTGCACTACTACTGTGAAAGAGGAGAGGGTGCTGAAACGCTGAAGTGTTAAGTACAATGCCAGGCAGGCCTGAAGAGCTTCAGGAAGAGGCAGACGAGGCTTCTCTGTCAAATGTGATACGGACGCACATGGACTGATGGAGGATGACACATGCAGGAAGTGGGAGCTCGATGAGTGCGATCTCACCTCCGGTTTGCTGCCCGTCGTCGTAAACTCCACAGCAACTTTGCTTTCTTGCATTTTTTCATCATGTTGTTCATTTTTGTGCCGGCTGCTCTGTTACACACACCAAAAAAAACAAACAAAAAAACAAGCTGCAAGTCGCACAGCATGAAGTTGGCAGCCTGACTCTGTCTTTAGCAGCTGTCAGCTTGAAGAAATGCGCCAAATTCAAAGATGCTGCAGTTTACCTGCATCCACACAGCTTTGGTCTCAGTGTTTTCTAAAAGTAGCTTCTTGCTGAAACAGGCGGTTTGATGAGGGTCCTTTGTTGGTGGTATTGGGACCACTTTAGCCAGTTTACCCCACCGCTGCACCATCAGTGGCCTCTAAGATCCCTGAGCTTTATCACCATTAGTAATAAATACTGTAGCATTATACAGCATACTGACAGTCCTTAAAAACAAAATGCATCCATTAGCATCAGTGCTTGTTTGAATGAACCAACCAAAGCGGTCTTTGTGGGCTCCGCTGTGCCGTCTTATTTACTGAGTAGCTATTTCCACGTTAATGCCTGCAAATGCTTAATCTATGCTTCTCTCTCACATCTGCCTATTAAATTTCACCATCTACCGTCCACTGATGCACCTGCTGGAGACGGTTTATTGAAAGAGGCCTGAGGTCATCAAACACAGGTCTATATTTCAGGTTTGATAATGGAGACTTCTAATAAAAGTGATGTAATCTGGCACGAGTCTCGCTGCCCGTCAGCTTTGTGACAAAGCAGCTTTTATGCCGCCCGATCATTGGCTGATGGGCTCATTCATCAGCGAGGCCTGCCAGGGAGAGATAAAGAGAGGTGTGCTTGTCAAACGGTGGGTAGGTGAGTGACCTACACACTTTATATTTACCCTGATCCCTTACAGCGTCCTGCAGTAGTTAAAACTGAAATATTCCTCTGCAGCTCAAGTTAAATTCAGCGAATAAATGGGAAATACAATCTTATAATAAAACTTATTTTTCAGGTTATTGAATGAAGCAGAATGAGTCCGCTCACACCAAAGCCCCCGCATCCCGGCCCGATCGTCCTGCCATCACCTCATATGACGGTTTTTGGTCGTATGAACAG
This sequence comes from Pterophyllum scalare, assembly GCA_024447675.2. Classification (NCBI taxonomy): domain Eukaryota; kingdom Metazoa; phylum Chordata; class Actinopteri; order Cichliformes; family Cichlidae; genus Pterophyllum; species Pterophyllum scalare. The sequence continues at coordinate 32,546 of JAMQGT020012761.1, read as the reverse complement.
CACGGCTGTGCGGAGGACAAAAACACAACGCTACAACATATCAGACACGGCGCTGTGAGGAAGACGATTAAGTGTGATGAAGCCTTCTTGTTTGTGTGACAGCGTTTGGAGAAGTGTGTTCACATAACGGAGCTTCACTGACTTACTGGGCATTTAAATTAAAGAATAAAAACTAGCTGCTCAATGTAAATGTCCAGTGTAGTAGCCATGGCTCAGTACCTTCTTTGGATATACTGCATGTGTGTTTCAGAGCCATTAGAAACTGTTAGACACATCCTTCAAAAACCAAAACATATTTAAATGCAGTTTAAGTCTGTAGGACTTCACGTTACGCACAGACCGCCAGTCTGTAGTAGCTAATGTTAGCAGCCTTTGTTTCCTAGCGCCCACATGCCCGTGCTGAACGTGCTTACATGCAGTTTATGCCAGTCCACATATGACTGATCATTTTCTACCGCAAAGCGCTGCAGAGCCGAGCTGCTTCATCCTTCACCTCTTATGCAGCGTTATGCTGTATCCTTGGATAGCAGCTGGCAACAAACTGAGTGTTTATGCATATGTGTGCATAAATATGTGTGTATATGGTTAAACCAATCAAGTACAAAGAATTAGATGGCAGCAGAAGAAAGCCTCGCTCTGCCCTCCAGGTGGGCGTCTCTGTGTTTCCTGATGCTCACAGCTTTGATGACCTAAAAACTGTGAGGAAGCTTTTGTTGCTCTTACTCTAACATGAAGATCTGATCACCAGTTCACCCCCCCCCCCATCTGTGCTGAGCAGAGAGCAATGAGTATGACTACTCATCGTATATATGACTTTAATTTAAACAAGTAGAGCCACAAAAATACTGCTGTGGAAAACTAATGTTCAGTCACATACAGTGAAATATGGCTGTATTATCCTTTGAAACTGAGGCCAACTACTCCATTAGATGTTCAATAGTTTGCTGGCTCACCTTCCAGGTAATGACCTTGATTCCCTGAGTGGTTTAGTACTTCTTGTCAAAACTTCATACTAACAGACTTTCAACGTGCTGAGCAATGGTGCATTCTGCTTTTAAAATCAGACATGAATATTTGATGGGGATTTAAAAAAATAAAAAAAATCACTGCCAAACTGCTCCACACTTAAAAGACCAAAAACACAACACACAAAGTGAGAGAGAGAAAGAGAGCAGCGTGAAAGTGGAAAACAGCTCAGATTATATCATATCCTGCCAGTTATCCTGCCAGCTATCCTCCCAGCTATCCTGCCAGTTATCCTCCCAGCTATCCTCCCAGCTATCCTGCCAGTTATCCTCCCAGTTATCCTGCCAGCTATCCTGCCAGCTATCCTCCCAGTTATCCTGCCAGTTATCCTCCCAGCTATCCTCCCAGTTATCCTGCCAGCTATCCTGCCAGCTATCCTGCCAGCTATCCTGCCAGCTATCCTCCGAGTTATCCTGCCAGTTATCCTCCCAGCTATCCTCCCAGTTATCCTGCCAGTTATCCTCCCAGCTATCCTCCCAGTTATCCTCCCAGCTATCCTCCGAGTTATCCTGCCAGCTATCCTCCGAGTTATCCTGCCAGCTATCCTCCGAGTTATCCTGCCAGCTATCCTCCGAGTTATCCTGCCAGCTATCCTCCCAGTTATCCTGCCAGCTATCCTCCCAGTTATCCTGCCAGCTATCCTCCGAGTTATCCTGCCAGTTATCCTGCCAGCTATCCTCCGAGTTATCCTCCCAGCTATCCTCCCAGCTATCCTGCCAGCTATCCTCCCAGCTATCCTCCCAGCTATCCTCCCAGCTATCCTCCCAGCTATCCTGCCAGTTATCCTGCCAGTTATCCTCCCAGCTATCCTGCCAGCTATCCTGCCAGCTATCCTACCAGTTATCCTCCCAGCTATCCTGCCAGTTATCCTCCCAGCTATCCTCCGAGTTATCCTGCCAGTTATCCTCCCAGCTATCCTGCCAGCTATCCTACCAGTTATCCTGCCAGCTATCCTACCAGTTATCCTGCCAGCTATCCTACCAGTTATCCTGCCAGCTATCCTGCCAGCTATCCTGCCAGTTATCCTGCCAGTTATCCTGCCAGTTATCCTCCCAGCTATCCTGCCAGTTATCCTCCCAGTTATCCTGCCAGCTATCCTCCCAGCTATCCTGCCAGTTATCCTCCCAGTTATCCTCCCAGTTATCCTGCCAGCTATCCTACCAGTTATCCTGCCAGTTATCCTGCCAGTTATCCTGCCAGTTATCCTGCCAGTTATCCTACCAGTTATCCTCCCAGCTATTCTCTCAGTTATCCTCCCAGTTATCCTGCCAGCTATCCTACCAGCTATCCTGCCAGCTATCCTGCCAGCTATCCTGCCAGTTATCCTGCCAGTTATCCTACCAGTTATCCTGCCAGTTATCCTGCCAGTTACAGATTCCCAGAAAAGTCTCTGCAGTGGTTTGAAGGAAACACATGACAACATGAATATTTTCCCATTAATATATCCCTGTAAGAATTAGTGTCTTGCTTATTTTCCACCCACAGTGCACATAAATAGAAGATTTAGAAGATGTTTTTGAGTGATGTATCCCTTTAAATGTGCCTGGTCACTTCAATTAAAGCCCTGCTTCTCTACTTAATTAAATTGTCTTTGGCTGACGGGGGATGAATAAAGTCCCAGTGCTCCGTACACCATCCTTTGTCAGTGTCCAGATTCACAACATCAGCCTGTTCCTACAGAGCTCTCACAGCTCTTAGCACTTCCTCTCCATCTGACACATGTTGGGTGTAAACATGCTGGAGGAAATGATAAGTACAGAAACACTGAACTGAAACTACAAACTGCTGACAGAGTATAACCAGGAACCTCCACTCTGTGCTCTGACAGCAGCACTCCAAGAGAAACTTTAATCATCGCTGACAATTAGAGTAAGATCAGAGCTGAAACCTTATTTACTGGCAGTCGTAAAGGTCAGAAGAGATTTTTTCAGTATGCTGGTCGTTGGTTCTCCTTTAAATTGAACTGAATGTAGCTTCGTTATGTGTCATCTTCAAATTAAAATAGGCGCACAGACTGCAGCAATTCTGGCTGCATGTGCTGCATAAAGTGTTCTTGTCTCCAATAATTGGACACAAAGACTCTCTTGGGGCTCTGGAGCTTCAGCGCCAATAAACGGAGAATATTTGAAGCTTTATAACTGCGACTTCCAGCTACATGACACTCAGACAGCAGTTTCAGCAGGACAGATTTCATGCTAACCATTGTAATGGGAAGAAGGCTTCAAAAAACTGCTGTAAGAGTCCAGTTTATCTCTAAAGCTCATTTAAAGCTGTTGACCGAAATTAATGATCAAATAAGATCAAACAGGCTAAAATGACAGAGTTTAAGGAAGGAACCAGGGAAACACATATCTTACATAGATATGACTCTAACATGGATATGACTCTTACGTAGATATGTCTCTTCTACAGCAATAAGAGAAAACCAAAAAAGAGTCAGAGGCCAGCGGTCTGTTTTCACACCCGTTTTGTTCCTTTCCACGTCCAGCTGAATCTCAGTAGATACAGAGTAGACTATCAATCTAACTGCCAGCACCTTTGCAGTTCAATAAGAGAAGTCAAAAGGGCCAATGCCCATGCAGCAGGGCAGCAGCCGCAGGCTTGGAGGTTCAGTGCCGTCCGATGTGATTCAGTGCAAAAACTCCCCGGTGAGGCCGGGCTTTTCATTAGCATGGAGCGAAGTGTGGGAGGCCGGCTTGGAGTGCTCCCGGCCCACTCAGCGGTAGTGTGGGCCACAAACTGCACCGGCAGAAAAACATTATGCAACCACCGCGCCATTGTGTACGGCGGAAGGGTAACCACGGCAACAGGATCGAGAGACCGAGCGGAGGAACCGGCGCTGGTTGGAGGAAGGAAGAGTGCGGGTAGATAATCCTGGGTGGGTGTAAACGGCGTGTGCACGAGCGCGTCTGTGTTCACACAGGGATTTTATCAGGATGTCTTGATGGAGTTTTTTTCCGACTCCTGTCGAAGTTATTAAACAGCATCAAGGCCACTGAGAGCATCTCACACTCTCACTTCAGCGTTTAAGGTGGGGCTGGATGACTCTACATGCATTAAATACCAGTATCTATAAAAACAGGAGCATCGATACACTGCTGACACGGGCATTACTCAACCTTACTTCAGTTATTGTACAGTGTAGTTAAACTTTTATGCCGTTACTGCTATGACCAAGTATCCAATAAACATGTAACAAGAGAGCTGTTTTCCCATATCAGCAATGAAATGATCAGTCTAACACATAAAATCATCGTTTTTCCAACAGATAGACTTTACGTGGGCAGGTCACCTTAATATGAGACCCATTTTAAAACATTTTCATTTGCCTAAGAACGCCATCGGCTATCAGAATAAAAGCAGGCAGTTTCTTCACTCTTATTTTGAAGGTTCAGTTGCTCATAGCTGCCTCACTGAGGCAGGCGAGCGCAGTGAGGACTACCAGCTGCAGCTGATTGTAATGTCTCATTATTTATCTGTCACAACACCTTTGGCAATTAAAATCTTTGCAGGTGAGCATTGAAAATCAGTATTGCTCAGCAGGCGTGTGCACGTGCGCGTACATTCAGGCTCCACCGCTTCTCCACCACCACATACAGCATCCAAATCTGTGGGAAGCACCACAAATAAAAGAAGGGCGGATTCATCTACTGCAGCAACCCCGCGTAAATAAGGGAAGGTTTCACATCACGCCCGCTAACTTTCTGTTGAACAGACCTTTTTGCTCCACTCTGCTGTTTTACAGTCTGGCAGCCAGGTGTGACTCAGGAGGAGGAGTCTCATTCAGACACAACTGTGGGTTCAAAAAAGTCCTAATGGCTCCTCTGATGGAGAGATAACTGACAGACAGCTAAATGAGAGGCAGGCAGTGTTTGCCCTTGTCTATAGCCAGAGTGAAAAGACATTCAACGTGTCACAGGAATGCCATTCACCTCCCCCAGGCCCAAGCTTTCAAGGCGGCACAAACAATGGAGACATTGTGCTTAAAGGTAAAGAGGAGAGGTGAAAGGTTTCTTTTGCCATGTTCACACTTGTTATGACCTACAGCCGCCAGAGGCAAAAATACAGACTCGTTATGATCCCAGCAGGCTCACTGTGGTAAGTCTGAAACTATCAGCAGACAGATATGAATATAATCACCCCAGTGCCCTGTAAGAATCCTGCCAGACAGACTGATGTGTACAAATTCCCAGAGATCACTGGAAAAATGATGAAAATAAATAAATGAATAAAGGGAAACAGTGGAATGGGCTGATGAACTGTGACGTTCTCAGTTAACCTCAAAGCAGTTAATAGTTTATTAAAATAGTCTATGAAACATTTTCAGAAATTGCAAAAATATATAAATGATCTGTAATCTGTAATCCAGCTGACTGAATCACCAGCAGACATCAATAAATCGTGGTTTCCTGTCTCTCTCCACACTGGCTGCATAGATGACTGCCCCTCCCTGAACCTGGTTCTCTGGAGGTTTCTTCCTGTTAAAAGGGAGTTTTCCTTCCCACTGTCGCCAAGTGCTTACTCATAGGTGGTTTTTTTGATTGTTGGGATTATTGCAGGGTCTTTACCTTACAATATAAAAAGTTCCATGAGGTGACTGTTGTGATTTGGTGCTATATAAATAAAATTTAACTAAATCTGATTGAAATCTAATTACTTTAATAGCAGAGATTAGAGACTGAAGCACCCGTCACTGCAGATTTCACACGCTGCCCACAACGAAGCGACTGAGTGAAATCGTGCAGTCACAATTCGTCATATCTGACGGCAGCGACCAGCCCGGTTCGTCCCGGTTCGTCCTGATCAGGCTGTGATCGTGCTCACTTCAGTCAGTATGAGGAGACGATGATGCGTCTTTTCTACACACAGCACACCTGCTTTTGATAGCATATTTAAGCAGCTCCCTCGGGCTATATTTAGCAGTGCTAGGAGCTATATGCTAATATTTGCATGCTATCAGGCAAACAGTAGAAATGTCAGACGTGCAGATGTTTAGCAGCTCGAAAGCTTTGGAGATTCATTCAGGACTTTACTGAACAGCCTTTAGTTCACCGGCCTTGCAGGGACTTGATCATAAACCAAAGAAACAAAGAATAAGAAATTTTAATTTATAATAGCATTAAAGAAAAACCACCAAGGTTATATCTATCGGGGTCTTTGAAAAAGAAAAGGTTATGATTTACCCAGTCATCAAGAAATTAAGGTTTCAGAATCAGAATGAATTTATTGTCATTACATGAAACATGTAACGAACAGGAAAGGAAATTCAATTTCATTTAAATAGCACCAAATCACAACAAAAAGTCGCCTCAAGGTGCCTTATATTGTAGGGTAAAGACCCTACAATAAGACAGAGAAAACCCAACAGTTAAAACGACCCCCTATGGGCAAGCACTTGGTGACAGTGGGAAGGAAAAAATCCCTTAGCATTAAAAAGCACCATTAAAGCACTAACTTTAACAGTGAAGCAGGAGTGCACTGATTGGACCCTTAAACTCTCTGCTGCTCTTCTACAGAGGAGGTCCATAAAAGCCCAGTTAGATCTACTGTTTGAGGAACGAAACATGTTTAAGCACATTAACAGTTAGAAGAGGCCACACTGCATAAACCACACGTGACTGTAAACACAGCCTGAGCCAGCTGGAGCAGACCCCTCCGACCCAGCATGATCAGTCATCGTGTCCGATGGCCTGACAATCATGAAGGATGTGCCCAGCTTAACTGTGCATTCCCTGGGGGGGAGACGATGTTTGGGGGCTTCCGCTGCAGCTGGAGGCTAACTATAAGTGGATATATTAAAATAAAGCAGAGAGCTAATATAGTCAGCATATTAGAGATTCACCTGTCTGCTGTGGGTAATAATGTGCTCCATTTGTTAAAGAGAGGGAAAACATTACAAACTTCATTTCACGCTGCGCATACGAATGAAGGGGAGTACTGGACTCTTGTGTGGACGACCGAGGAGAGGCAGCTGCTGCTGGGGCTTTTTTCTGCTTGCTTTTTAAAGCGGGGCCCCTACGTCTGGCGAAACTGACATTCAGCAAGTTTCGAGCTGGTTAACTCCGCCGTGACTCAGGGGAAATCAGCAGGCACACACTGGTTTTGCAGGCTGCGCCAAGACGGTCTGTGCTGCTGCGACCGCCTCAATGAGACAATTTCTACAATGACAAGTAGGCAGGAGATGACATTCAAATGCTAAATGATGACGGAACTGTCTGAATGTTTAACACCTCCGGCCTGACTTTGTCAGCATGAATTGAAGGTTCATTTTGGAAGCTCCTGTCCTTTCTTTTCCTCTCCCCAAAGCCTGAACGGCAGCGTGAACATTTGTGAAGGTTAGCAGGACCAGAGGAATTTATGTGAGGCTGCATTCTCTGTTTTCTAAACCACACTGCTGGTGTGGTGTCTGCTGCGTCTGTGGTGCAACACCATCTCTGCCCACTTAGTGAAGGAGGTTTCTGAGCAGAGGGCAGGAAGCAGGCTTTAGATAATATACTTAAGTTTACAATAGTCACACTTTAAGCCTTCAGAATATTTTCCAACAATGACAGTTAATCCCTTCAGGGATTAAGGATATTTTGCTCATAGTGTTTAAAATGATGCTTTATGTAAACCCACACAGAAAAACTCATCATGCCACTCATCAGCATGTGGAGGCAGAGAGAAGCCTTCTTCTAAGAGTTGCGGTGTAGTAACTTAGTAACAGTACTGGACCTCTAACTAAGAAATGGTCGGTGTTCTGTTCACACTGTTGGTGCGAATCACGTAAAGCAGTGCAGCAGATCCAGCTTTAAAGATAAAAGCTGCTGCCTGCATCGGCTCACTGACCACTCAGGTTTCCTGTACCTACCCAACATCGCTTCAACACACCCACACGGACTTTACTGAACGCAGACACACACTCTGGACCTCTCCGAGGTACCGTGGTGAACTTTTAACATTCACTTTCAACTACCAAAACTTTTAAAGTTTGCTTTATTATAGGCTTTTTTTTTTAAAAAAAATTGAGATTAAGAAAGTATTTTTCAAGAGTGGATGATGCAGAGAGAAGCCAATTAACATAAGTCAGAATTCATACCATAATTAATTGGTATCTTTCAGGTTTAAGTGGTGAAATCCTGGATCCATACCATTAATCTGCTTCATGTTCACACAATAAAATTCCGCCTTCCCAGGGAAGCGTCTCCGGCATAAGTGGGCGAGCATGTGTGAAAAGAAAATAGATTTTCCAAGAAATGAGACGAGCAAGGCCTGTTACACAACAATCTTACCTGAACGTAAACCAAAGGAGATACAGCATCCTTTTCAGGTACATTTTTTCATTAGAGGTTCAGCTCGTCCAGGCTTTTATGTACCGAGAAGAGAAGGCTCCGTGTAATCCTAGTAGGTGCAGTTTACTTAAGTGCAGTCAGATTCATTACTGTGAACAGCAGGAGGAAAGACCCAGAGAGAGCTTTAGCATGAAAAGTTGCAGAAGATAAAAGACAGAAAGGCAGAAGCCGTCTTCCTCCACCGCTCACAGCCCCTCAGCTTCCACGCTCGACCGCCTGCAGATCTTTCCTAATTGACCACAAAGGATTGCAGCTCCAGCTCACGTGCACTCAGACGCACACTCACCTTCATGCCAGTCACCCGCTAACACAGTTGGCAGGAATCCAATTATCCTGGCCAGACTGCAGAGATTAATTGAAAATAACTCATTATGCTCCTCGAGGATTTTCCAAACGAGTCAATTTGACTCGTAAGCTGATTGCAGTTTGAGTCTAACGGGAGCAATAAGGAGAATAACGGCACCCACAGGCGAGTGGACGGGGTGATGTTCAGGAAGCAGGAACTCTGACCTCGGAGCTGAACGCCGCAGGAGCACAGACAGCATTAACACCAGCGCTCGCCTCACAGCTCCCTTGTCTTGTTTACGTTTCTTTCGTGATAGTCTTGAGGCCAAAGGAATATTAGCATACTTCTCTGACTCATGTACTACTTATTACTACTGCTAATGTTGGCAATAGACAGGCTGAAGCTCAGGCTGTGCGTGACAAGTGTGTTAATGTCAATGACTAAAATGTAAATACATGCAGGAACGTAGCAGCCGAGCAGACACGTCTCAGGATGTTTGGCTCCCGGAGCTTCTGTATACGATTCTCAGTTTGCCCTTTTAACCCCAGTTATTGAGGCTTGGTTTCCAGTTACCACCAACCTTCTGAGGATAAGCCGCAGCATATGGCCTGGAAATGTGCTCGTTCTATTACCTTACAAGCATGGCGGCACTTTCAGCAGGAGCTGAGTGTTTGACCTCTGCTACCGCTGCTTAAAGCTTTCTCAATATCATCGACCGACTGCTCGTCCAACCTGCCTGATGACTGACACCGAGTGCAGAAATCTGGCATAAATATCGCTGATCACAGTCTTGGGTGCACAGGATTTGTTTTTTTTAATTGTTAAAACGAGTCGGTTTAAGTAGGAGCGAATCAAAGCATCAAAGACTGTTTTATTACTCAAGTAATAAGACACCAAACTGACTCAATTGAATTAATATTTCACTATTTGATTCAATCATATAATCATGTCCACATTACTGCGGGGTAGTACCAATAATAAAAATAAAGATACACTTATTTGTCAGCGGGCTGATCAAAGAAACACTGAACCTCAGATCCCGAAGGATTCGTCACTGGAACCGTCTCCCTGAGCCGCAGAACGAGGAAGAACTTCATCTAAAGTTTACAATACGTGTGACATGAATTCATATCACGATCTGAGAAATGTGCAGTGAGAACATGAATGCCAAGTGTGGGCAAGGAGGAAACACTCATGTTTACAAAATCAGATGGTGCATAATGTTATCATAAGATCAGCGGTGAATTACTCCTCGTGCAGAGCCAAGGAAGAATCATCTGAATATTCAGTGAGTACTACTGAGAGAACACGTTTTTCATGCTGCTATCCTAACATCTCATCCGTGGGTGTGGGCAGAAATGAGACTGTTGTCGCTGCAGTGTTGACAAACTGCATGCCCAGCAGCTCTGCTGGTGCGACGCACCATCCTCAGCCTGGGTCTGAGAACTCTGGAGCAGAAGTTTTCCGACTCAGCGCGATCATCTGTGTGACCCCAAAGTCTTCAAAATCAGACACGTGGATTATGCTAATCAGTTACCCGAGTCCTCTGGTGGGGCAGTTGTGATCATTTGATTTCTTGTGTTTCTCAAGAGCCATTTATCCAACTTATTTTAAACTCAACAAAAGCCTCCTGACTCTCAGAAGTCAGTGACTACACAGAGACGCCTGCAGTCGGGCCTCCAAGGTAAATCCTGAGATAAAAATGCAAATGATGAGATCGCACAACATCTGATGCCACCAAGAAACAAAGGGCAGATATTTCAACACCATCAGCGATCAGTGCTGGCCGACTCACTCTGCACGCACTGTGATGGAGTCCAGGCTTTTGCAGGCGGTGCTCTCGTCTTTTGCAATCACTGATGTGTTTTATCCAGGGCTCTTACGGGAGATGAAAACAGGGAAGCAATTTTCTAAATTTCAGCTCTAATGTGTAAACTCTGCCTTTTGTTCTGTTCCAGCATCCTCGTTTTAAAGTGCCTCATTTTAAGGTTTTTATAAATCTATGCTGTATCACGAAAAAAACTGTCCAACAGCTGCACCAGAACTGACGGAGTCAAAGTAAATTCCCTGAAACTGCTGCAGTAAAATCGAGGCGTCGCTGCCCTGATATGACTGCACCGCTGCTCCCTGGGATCCAGGGGGAGGACTGGGGAGGGGTGGGTGAGTGACAGGCTTCATCAAGGCCACTCCTGCTACCCAGACTGCCCCTCCACCCAACAGTATCACTAAGGGTGGGTGGTGGTGGGGTGAATCTAGGTCAGTAGCTGGTTGGGGCACTGTCTGAAGTGTATGTGAGACATTCCTGGTGCGCTTAATAAAAAAGATTTCAGTTTGCTGTTCCGGATATTCTGGAGATTTATTTTCAGTGTCCTCCATAAAAAATACTGATTCCTTAAGGGGAAATTATTTTTAAATTTTATCGCCTTTTAATACAGAAACCCGGGTGGATGTCTCGCATATAATCCTGTTTTGAATTCACAGCAATTCGTCTTTGGGGAGAGTTTTGCAGAGGAAGAGCCCGAATGCAGCCTCAGCTTAATGCTTTTACCTTCATTTGCATTGCAGAATCTTTTTAGTGCTACAAACACCCCTCCTCCTCCTCTACGAACGGCAAACACACACACACACACACACAGACCATAGACACAATAGGAGGGCTAACTGGTAGAGAGCCACACAGCGGTCAGATTAATGCAGACTAATGATAGAGGCAAAGCAGCGAGCCCTGCAAAAATATGCAAAGTGTGAAACTGCCATGTGGACCAGATTAAAAGCACACACCAAAAGGATTCACTGTTGGCTCGTGTCATTTTTCTCTCTCCTGATCAGGCAAAGAAGTGGCTGAGTCAGTGGGTCTCCAAACACACACACACACACACACACACACATGCATGCATGCACACACATACATGCATGCACACACCACAAAAAGAAGAAGAAAAAAAAAGGAAAACCAGGACTCAGCTCACATGACCTAACTGAAAGCTCTGCCAGTTCCTTCACGCAGCCGTGGATGCTGGTGTTTCACCCTGCTGAGGTCACTGGAAATGACTGCACGCTCTGGTTAGATCAGCACAGACACACAGTCTGCTGTTATTCTGCTACAGCAATCACCTGAGACATCAGACAGCAGCCAGTCAGTGTCACCTGTGATGGAGATTTCTCATCTGTTAACGGCTATGGAAAAATGCCCCATTATACCCGCGCATATAGTAGACTATACCCATAATTCCTCTGAACACCCTCGAGCTGACTGAACTCTGAATCCTGACTGTGCAGCTCTACAGTGTCCCAGATTTTTCACAGGACAGGTGTGAGCCACCTGAAAGACACTGGCCATGACTGAGTCTAATTAGTCTGGGTTTCATTTTAGACTTTCGTTTCGTTTCATACGATCAGTGCTTCCCACACATGCATTTTAAATTGGGAACGCTGCCCAGGTAAATAAACTGTTGCCAAACTATAGTTGGGAGCCATTCTTAGCATTTTGATTTCTTTCAACCCTCCACCATCTGTGATCAATTTACCAGCAGATGATTTCCTCACTCCTCATTTTTAAAATTCCTAGCCCCACCCCTTCCTGTCTTGTGCATCCCCTCCAGCGTGGTTCACTGGGTAGGTCAGTGTTGCGGCCGCCGTGGCATGGCGTTCAGCTGCCTCCCCAGCGAGTTTTGCCCTGCAGTCGGATGAACTCCAAGTACTTCGTGGACCGTAGCTTGTGGGATTAGTCCATCTGGTTTGGAGATCTCCAACCACAGCCTGCAGCAGGTGGAGAACTAGGTAATGTCCTGCAGCACCGAGCTCACCGAGGAGCAGTCCAAGAAGGTGCAGCTGAAGTCCATCTATGGGGCAAGAACCTCACCACTGGGACACCTGATTCCACTACATGTCACAAATGACCCACAATGCATGTAAGCAATTACAGTTTTTTTTATTTCTGTTAATCTAACTGGACTGTACGAACTAAAAGGTTTGGTGGGGGAAAAAAAAAACACTGCAGGTGACGGAGGCTCTGAGCCTGAATGCTTTTTCGCTGCAGTCTAACATCCACACACCCCATCGCCACTATTAAAGCTTTATACACTCCATTGGCGCTTCAGCCTACACTTAACCATTATTCCGAGGAGAAGCGTCAAACAGGAGACCCTTTGAGATGCCAGCAGTTATAATGTCTTCACCAATTACCTGCTGATCTGAGGCCATGAAGTGAGAATTTTCTGCCAATCTGTGAAGCAATTATAGAGATTAGCTGAGCACAGATGTGGTCAGTGCTTTACTTTTTAGATGAAAGGGTTTGGAGGGGGCCAACAGCAGTGGCAATTTCTGTCAGGAGGCCTTTAAAATGAGCACAGCTGGGCTCCGGGCTAACTGTGCTTTTATTTTTTGAGATCATTCAAAAGGATGAATTTGACCTCTGGTGTCACATCGTGTGAGACACGTCACAATTTTTAAGTGTGGTGCAAGCAGAAACTTGATGCTTTGCCTGGAGGTTCAACTATTCAACCTGCGGTTATGCCATCAATCCTCTGACTGACACTTCATTTGGCACTTCTAATATTTCCAGTTTTCCAGCTTGTCTTCTGAAAGGCTCGAAAAACTGGGCAAGCAGTAACACAGGGATCACAAGCTAGCCTCAGATCACAGAGTGATAAAAATCAAGACGAAGCAGGTATTCTAAACAGACCTAAGAGAGAGGCTTCAGCAGTAATTCAGGAGACAGCATTATGTAAGATGGTGCTGTTAACGTGGCCCAAAAATGCTCTCTGTGGCTTTATTCCTGCTTGTTATTTTGCCTGCATGCTCAGTGTGGATAGAAGCTCATGCAGGTTAGATGCTTCACTTCACCAGGCATCAGTTCCACCATGCATAAACTCTTAAGCAGGCAGTGTCAGCGTCAGTGAGAGGATAAAGTCCCTGCTTGGGTGAATTCCCATTTTCCCATTTTGCCAAACCGAATGGGCCTTGATCCAAGCGCAGCCAGCGGCAGGCCCGGAGTACAGTTGGATCAAAAGGCTCTCAGTCTTCGAGCATGTTAGGCTTTATAGTGGGGGTCATGCTTCCAGGGAACTGAAAGACTCAGCAGCTTTTATCATTAACAGACTCCGGTTTATCCAAAAGTTCATCCAAGTTCAAGCGTGCCAAAAAACTAAAAACTGTAAACACCGCACAGTCACGGCCACTTCTGTATGTTCATCCAAGACCTCGCATTTTTTTCCCCCCTGTGAAGCTTTCCTGCTCATAAAGATTCAGCAAACCCTCTGAACTGCATCAAAGTGTCTCCTTTGGCTTTGTTTGAACTCGCTTGGGCAGCCAATGCAGAGGTGTCAGGCTCAGTCTGGGAGTGCTGAGGATCAATGCACCCCAGTGTTACTGTGCATAAGGCTACCTGTGCTCATTAAAAGGAGAAGCCCAAAGTCCTGCTGCAGGACATCGCAGAAACCAGAGAAGATTCAGTTCCACCAGCTGTCATTTCAAAATCAAAAAACTTACTCATGTATTTGTGGCTGTGATGGCAGGCACATACATTTATAAGTGACTGATGAGAAGAGAAGTAACATCAGCCTCGGCCACAAAGCACGCAGCTGAAAGAAGAAGAAGTGTTTGTGCCTGTGAAACCTGCTGAGGCCCAGGGTTGAGTTCTAGCCGCACACAAGCTGCACGCCTCTTTGTGTCCATGCAAAACACAGTTCCCACAGTCATCTTCCTGCTGGAGCACTCTCTGACAAACAGCATGCATAAATGCTTTTATTAGAGACCACAGCAGCAAATATTTTGTGTTCCAACACTCCAGATGTTGGAAAGTTTAAGATCATTTAATAATGATGGCAGACAACATGATTCCAACTCTCCATTCTCCCAATCACCCGCAACAGAGGACAGATCCCAGTGTTGGAGCAACTGCCAAACGAGACTATCACGCTCACGTAGTCGTCTACTTTACCTCCAGCCAGAAATTCAATCCCATTACACAAAGCTCCCCAATCGTCTCTGTTACTAAAGCAGCAGAGTGAAGCAGCTAAAGCAGCGTAGGCTTTCCTCCGAGCGCAGGAAGGTGAACACTACACAGAATCAGCAATGCCAGAAAAGGCCCCAAGGAGCAGAAAAAGCTGGCTGATTATTACCAGCACAGAGTAAACAAGTGTCACATTTCATGTTTCTGACCTGTGATCCAGCCTGGCCTACATTATTTCTGCCTTTACTATCATGTAATGAACTTTTTTTTAAAAAGTCAGCTCAGCAGTAAACACAGCACTGAAAACAGGACAGCTGCCTATCCAGCCTTTAGCTAATTTATGATAATATAAAAATAACAAATAAGGAGCTGTGCCAGTTATCAAAATCTATATTCAGTTACAGTTATGGCTGAAAACATCATCGAAGACCTTTGTCTTTCTCTGATAGCACAACCAAACTCCCTCCCTGAGATTGTTGCTGGCTGAGAAAGGTCAAAGCGGGTCATCTGCCACTGTTTCATATACATATTTTCATCCATAGTTTTCATATACAGTAAGTTTCTTCACCGTCATCAGCATCAGCATCCAGCTGGATGCTGGGAGTGACCGGGATCGAGCTCTGCATCAGCCCTCCTCCGGCAATAAATCTGAAGGAAGGGGGATCTACAGCAGCAAACAGTGACCTCTTCATCACTGACAACAATGCATTACGGCCTGCAATAATCAAAGCTTATCAGCCTCATTCACTCAGGGTGGGGGTGCAGACACGCATGCAGTCTGAGTGAGTGTGTGGACCACAGCTCCGCACACTCTGGACAGACGGGCTAAATAAACTAAACTCACCTCCCCAGCTCGTCTCCAATGTCATAAAATTCCTCAACATTTTCCGGGTTGAAAACAGTCATGATGTCCAGGCGCTGCTTCCTCTCGCGTCCCCCCGACCACAGGCTCGTCACACCGGCTCTTCACAGCGGCACCATCCCTACCAGCAGCCTCCGGTCTGGGCAGGGTTACAGGCACCAATCCTCCTCATGCTCGGGCTTCCAAGCCAAGGGAAGATCAACAGGAGGAGGAGGACAGAAGAGAAATGAGAGCATTAGATAATTAAATAGTGGAGCTGCAGGGGGGAAAGGTGGGCGTTCAGTCAACAAAAGGAGCCTAAACTGCCTGAGCGGCGAACCTGCACCTCCAGGGCGACGTCACGACTCCCGGAGCCGATCTTTCCTCCCGGTGCCTACTCTGTCTGCTATTGCCCCGGACACACGCTTGGATTATTTGGCTGCCAGGTTTAAAGATAATGGTAATGCATGCATATGTGTGTCACCACAGGCTGGAGAGGAATGCAAATAACCCCCCTGTGGAAGCTTGGTGTAGCCATGGGAAACACGCACCCTCCTCCTCCTCTTCCTCCTCCTGCTGCTGCTGCTGCTTTCAGTCCGCCGAGGAAAATGACTGCTGGGGAAAGTCAGATCCTCACAATAATGACCCGGGAGGACCCGGACAGGTGTCTACCCGCGTTCACCCGTGCGCCACAAACTAACACCCCCCCCCAGAAGGCTACTTTAATAACCAAATCGTTCAGCTTTAACCAGATGAATCCCACGACTCGCCCCGGTAACGTTATATTCTCCTGGAGTCTGAGAAATTAACCTTACCAGGGATGATTTCCCACCGAGAAACAGAGAATCTGTGAAATATTGTATGAAGTCTCTTACGGTGCGCCGGTGTGGGTCCCGCTGCCAGATGGAGCCGAGCTTTCATGCGTTTTGTCGGAGCCTGAGACCCAGGTTTGGCTCACGGAAGACAAAATGCTGCTTTGAACGGGTGAAATCAACGTTAACAATGTGAGGCAGGCTGGTCCTGGCGCCGCCTTCATGGTCTGCCATTTAAATAGGAGAATGCGCGTTATGGGCGACCCGCTGGGCTTATTTAACCTTTTACGGTTCAATGGGCAGCGATAAGGCCAGAATATTACAAGAAAAAAATAAAGAGAGTAACTGTGTTCCGATAAAAAAAAATAAGCGACGCTTGAACTGGCCGGTGTTTGCCGTCCGAAATACGAGGAAGTGGAGTTTTCCGGGTTTCTACGCACCGTGAAGGCAGCGTGACTGCTTTGAGGAGCGGTTCGGTCGCAGGAGGGCAGCAGACTTCACTTTTAATCACAGAAGCTGAGAATTTGGAGAAAAACACATTTTTATGTAATTAAAAAGTGTTATTATCATTTACTTTTTTATTTTGCTGCTAGTGATATAATTTTCTTAGAGTAAAACTGACAAAATCCAACTTTTCATCATTATTGTAATGATTTAACACATTTCAGCAGTAACGTATGTGTGAGTCAGTGATAAAAATATATATCTAATAACATTTCTGAGATCACAAAGCCATTATTAGACATCTACAAGAGTAAAAAGTTTATTGTTTTTATTGTTTTCCTCACTTCCTCACTTTAAAAGCTGATATTTATCCTTATTGTTGCTATATTGAATGTGTCTCTGTGATGCAGCAATAAAAGGAGTACTTGGGTACTTGGTGAAGAGGAGGGATTCATCAGCATTTTCCATCATTCACTATGAAATGATGCTGTGTCTCGGCCCACCTTACCTATATAGGATGCCTTTGAGGACTCTGATTGGATTCTTGTAGCTTTTATTTATAAAATTCTGCACGTGCGAATATGTATCTGCTTCTCTTCGATGCACAAAGCTTTATGTATTTATAAGTGTCCTCTGGTTAAAACCAGAAATGCTGACTAAGAAACTACAGAAAGTGAAAAACGTCCTGTCCATCTTACCTGGTCTGAGGGTTTAAACTCTCAGATCTCGGTTTCATGTTTTTATTACATTTAAAGGAATTTCTAGGTGGTCTCAGACTTTTGCACCCACTGTGCACTGCAAATATTCATATATTAATACTGTTTCCCAAGGTTTTGAATAAGTGTGTGGGGTTTGTGGACACTGAATGAAACAAGTGGTCAGTTAGTTGTAAAAACTAGAAGAATAAGCATATGACACGTACTCAAAGTAAAATGCAAACTGAGCTTTAACTGTCTGCCTGTGGAAAATATTTAAATACAGGTTATAGCCTGTTTGATTAACCGGGAAACAAACTATACAAATTAGCGCAGAAGGACTTTGTTGACCTTCTGCTCTCTGGGCTTCTTTATGGCTTTGCTTCATATTTTGGATTCTCAGTCAAGGCCATGTGTGTTTAACTGATCACAGCTGAATGCTTTGCTGCTTTTCTCTCATTGTTCTACAGTAATTAAGCAGCTAATCCTCAAAACGGAGACACGAATATTTGAAATATTGGTTTTGTAAGTTAATAGCAGCACAGGGGGAAGTCTGGTAAATGAGACTCTGAAATGGAGCTTGTTGTAGTTAGTTTTTAATGGAGCATCTGAACGAAATAAATTTGACACATGATTAAAGAAGCAGAGAAACGTTTGGGCTGAAATGGAGGAAAATTGAATGACTCCTGTTATCACACTTTGCAGCCGGAGATGAGTTTTGAGGATGATAATGTGGTTGGTGCACCGTTTGGTTGGACTGAATTATAAGCCAGTATATAATGGATTGCCACCCGCAGAGGAAACTTGAGTCTGCTGACTTATTTATCCTTTAGCTTTTCTTTTGCTTCACCAGCAACTTCTGGATGTTCGAGTGCTCTTCTTGGCAGAACTGGTCTTGCACTTTGTGACAGTTTGCCTGTGAAATAAATAAACTTTACTTACTTTACTACTGCATTTGAACTAGTTGGCCTCCTGACACAGCACTTAAGCATCGCCCACATATTTTCCATAGGGTTGAGGTCGGGGCTTCTGAAGGCCATGGCAGAAGCTTAATGTTTGGGATCATTGTCCTCTCGGAGCCCATTTGCGTCCAAGTTTCAACCGTCTAACTGTTGACTTGTGGTGAAGCTGAAGAATTTGGAGGTAGTTCTTCAGTATTCTGTCTACTTTGTGCCAGTGATGTACCAGTGCCACTGGCAGCCCCAGAGCATGATGCTACCACCACCATGCTTGATAGCTGGTACTCTTAGGTTTGAAAGCCTCACCTTTACTCCGCCAAACGTGCCTCTTGTTTTTGTGACCAAATAACTCAATTTTTTGTCTCATCTGACCTCCAAACCGTTCTCCAGAAGACATTTGGTTTGTTGCTGTGGGCAGCTGCCAGTTTCAGTCGCGCTCCAAAGTGCCAGTTTTGGAGCAGGAGCTTCTTTGTTGGTTGGCCCATGGCGTAAAACCGGCTTCACCGTGGACAGTGACACTGGTGTTCCAGCAGTGTCCCAAAATATTCAACAGATTTAAAAGTTTCAGTCAAATATTTAATAAATGCACACCAAAGGCAACTTGTTTCCATCTGGTCTTTTGCAGAAAGGCACAAGCAAAGGGAAGGTTAGATGAAGGTCTGTTCTTCAAGTCCACTTAGAATGCACCATTTCCATTTTTTATTGCCAGCTGCAGCAGCGGCTGGTATTCTTTAATCGTAATGAATATTTGTGTGCCATTTTAAATTATGCTATTAGAGACACCTACTGTAACAAGAACTGCCCCCAAGGCAGTTTTTATTTTGGTCTTTGCGTGCTGATGCTTTTTTGATGTTCTAAAGTGGGTGAGCAGAGGTGTTCAGGATGCCTCTGTGGTGGTGACTGGTTACGCTGGTTAGACAGCAGCTCTGGAAGCTTCTTTGATGTTGGCGTACAGCATCGACGGTTTCATTTTCTCTGGTAGGACGGTCAACATGTGTGAATCCAGTCCGGTGGGAGGAGACAGAAACATGACTGAAGTCTCCTGAAATTATGAATCGTGCCTCTGGATGTTTAGTCTGTATCCTAGCAACAGTTCCATGGAGACCTTCACATGGAACTTCGGCTGTTGCCTTCGGTGGAATATACACACGCATTGTTATGATATGGTACATAATATGGCCGCATAACAACTTCTAACAGTTCAGTAACAGGACAACACATCCTCTCCCTGACAGTGACGTGTGCAGAAGCCATCTCTGCTTCACGAACACCAGACCCCCACCTTTTCTCACCTCTGGCTTTAGCATCTGTGTCTGAGGGTATGAGGGTGAAAGCAGGTAGGTCCACGTTAGAGTCTGAGATGATTTGGTTCAACCATGTTTCAGTAAAACACACGAGGCTGCACTCACAGTGTACTTCACCAGCAGCTCCAGCTCATCACTATTGCTGGGCAGAGAGTCGACATTTCCCATGATGACTGCAGGCAGAAAGGGCTAATATCTGCACTTCCAAGCTTTTGCATTTGAACCAGCATAACAACCATGAAAACAGCTCTTTATCTCAGCTGGAATAGGGAGGGATCTTCCAGATTTGCTCCATTTTAATGGAAAAAGCTCTTCTCCTGACTGACCTCTTCTCCCCACAGAAGCATCCATCAGTACGTGACTAAAACAGAGCCTTGCACAGCGCATTTTCAACCACGCATGAGACACTGATCTTATTTCTTTTAATGTATATTTATTTATGTTGAAATAACTGCTGGATCTCTGTTTTAATATATCTACTCGGTTGATTTACAGCATGTTGTATCTGCTGTGGCTCCTTTAATGTGCTTTATAAATAAAGTTGGTATTGGTAAAAACAAAAATCCACTACAAAAATCAGCTAATAGCTGAAGCACATGTCCTAGAATATTCTATAATATCTCATCCATGGTGCAACATATCATCAAAATACTCAAAGAGATTACTGAAATCTCTGTGCACAGGCTGAAAGAAAGGATGTGTGTTGTCTTCAGGCCCTTGGGCAGCACTGCATTAAAAAACAGGCCTGATCCTGTCGTGGAAATCACTGCACTCAGGAACACGTCCAGAAATCACTGTCTGTGAGCACCGCTCACCGTGCCATCCACAGGTGCAGGTCAACGCTCCATCATGCAAAGAAGAAGAAGAGATATGTGAACATGATCCAGAAACGCCGTCATCTTCTCTGGGCCAAAGTTCATTTAAAATAGACTGAGGCAACTGTTCTGAGGTCAGATGAATCAAAAAAGAAGGAGAGCAGCAAGAGTGTCAGGGAGGGTTTAAAGATGGTAGTGAGAGCGCCTCGAGGCCACTGTTTATTGTGACTTGGCGCTATATAAATAAAATTGAACTGAATTGCAGCGACGGATGGTTTGTCCTGCTTTTGAGTACATATAACAACAGCCTTGTTTAATTTTACATTTGTCATGTAATTATTTTTTCTATGAATTTACCTAAATATACAAAAATAATCACCTTTTCTTTATGATGCTCAAAAGCGGAACGAGAGAGGGACAATTGACAAATTATACTGTAAGAGTGTGAGAGGTTGGAGATAAGCATATGTGAAAACTATAATAAAAGACAAAGTAAGATGATGGCTGCTGTATGTGCTGAAGGACGGGATTAAGTTGTTCCTTTTAATTGCGCAGCATAATGAACAGACACAATTCATGGTACTGCTTTTTCACTCGCGTGCTCCATCTTGTGGCTAAGAGTGTAAACTGCACCCAACAAAACCATGCGCACAGATCTGGGCAGGTTTAGCTAAAAACTCTGGGTTCGTTAACCCTAACATGAGGGAACCTGTTCCTTCAACTCTGAGTCAGTTACCGGGGTAACAGACTCTGTGAACCTAACCTGGCACGCTTGATTCTCTGACTCCTCCCCTCCTGCTGCACCTGAACCACCTGTCTGACCCTCCCATTCATTTCCTCCTTCATAAAGTGGCTGTCAGAGCGTCAGAGGAGTGAATTCATCTGCAGATGTTTATGTTTCTACAAGCTCTGAAATCCCAGTTAGACGTTAGTTTGTTATTTTTGTGCGTAACATGAAGCTTTTACAGTCGTTCACTCGTCAACAGGCTGTGAGGGCGGAGACAGCGATGATGTCACGGATTTATGACGAGGCAGCTGCAGCTGTCAGACTGTCAGTCAGCTCCTCTGAAACATTTACTGTAGTTACTGCAGCATCACTGTTACATCACACCGAACACACTGATCAGTGATCAATGATCGATCATTGGTCGTGTTGGAAAGGCTCACTGATGGAAAAATGTCTGGATCCAGGAGATGATGGGAATGTTTGAAGATGAGGCTGAAATGATTTGAAGACTTCAAATGGAACTAAATGGATTTAAAGTGACTGAAGTCAACATTTTAAAGTTCTGCTGTCTGAAATTGAGAGTATGAATCTCCACATATTTTCACTGAAAATCACCCAAATCAGTGATCATCGGCTCCATAACAGATCAACAGACTGTGTCCGAGTCCACCTGCACAGCAGGAGGATCCAAACGGATCAGGATCAGGGATTCAGACCGGATAAGGTCCAGATCCTGTTCAGGCTCCAGTCATTTCTCAGCTCATCCCAGATCCGTTCATAATGGATTCATTTTTCGGACACAAATTGCATTCTTTAATTAAAATGTCTCGTCCTCCCAAACTGCACTGAAATATTTCAAACCTATAAAGCTGAGACATTTCTAAGAACATGAAACTGTGACCTCTGACCTTTAACAGTAATTCAGTGAAACATGTCTGCTGTGGCTATCAGAGAGCCGTCATCTATCAGTGCAATGAAATTAGCTGTGGAATTACATTAACTTTCATTTTAAAGTCTGATATTCAGTAATATATACAGTGCCTTGTGAAAGTATTCGGCCCCCTTGAACTTTTCAACCTTTTGCCACATTTCAGGCTTCAAACTTAAAGATATAAGATTTTAATTTTTTGTGAAGAATCAACAAGTGGGACACAATCGTGAAGTGGAATGAAACTTATTGGATGTGTCAAACTTTTTTAACAAATAAAAAACTGAAAAGTGGGGCGTGCAATATTATTCGCCCCCTTGCGTTAATACTTTGTAGCGCCACCTTTTGCTGCACTTACAGCTGCAAGTCTCTTGGGGTATGTCTCTATCAGTTTTGCACATCGAGAGACTGAAATTCTCGCCCATTCTTCCTTGCAAAACAGCTGGAGCTCAGTGAGGTTGGATGGAGAGCGTTTGTGAACAGCAGTCTTCAGCTCTTTCCACAGATTCTCCATTGGATTCAGGTCTGGACTTTGACTTGGCCATTCCAACACCTGGATACGTTTATTTGTGAACCGTTCCATTGTAGATTTGGCTTTATGTTTTGGATCATTGTCTTGTTGGAAGATAAATCTCCGTCCCAGTCTCAGGTCTCTTGCAGACTCCAACAGGTTTTCTTCCAGAATGCTCCTGTATTTGGCCCCATCCATCTTCCCATCAATTCTGACCATCTTCCCTGTCCCTGCTGAGGAAAAGCAGGCCCAAACCATGATGCTGCCACCACCGTGTTTGACAGTGGGGATGGTGTGTTCAGGGTGATGAGCTGTGTTGCTTTTACGCCAAACATATCGTTTTGCATTGTGGCCAAACAGTTGGATTTTGGTTTCATCTGACCAGAGCACCTTCTTCCACATGTTTGGTGTGTCTCCCAGGTGGCTTGTGGCAAACTTTAAACGAGACTTTTTATGGATATTTTTGAGAAATGGCTTTCTTCTTGCCACTCTTCCATAAAGGCCAGATTTGTGCAGTGTACGACTGATTGTTGTCCTATGGACAGACTCTCCCACCTCAGCTGTAGATCTCTGCAGTTCATCTAGAGTGATCATGGGCCTCCTGGCTGCATCTCTGATCAGTCTTCTCCTTGTTTGAGATGAAAGTTTAGAGGGACGGCCGGGTCTTGGTAGATCTGCAGTGGTCTGATACTCCTTCCATTTCAATATGATTGCTTGCACAGTGCTCCTTGAGATGTTTAAAGCTTGGGAAATCTTTTTGTATCCAAATCCGGCTTTAAACTTCTCCACAACAGTATCTCGGACCTGCCTGGTGTGTTCCTTGGTCTTCATGATGCTCTCTGCACTTGGAACAGAACCCTGAGACTATCACAGAGCAGGTGCATTTATACGGAGACTTGATTACACACAGGTGGATTCTATTTATCATCATCAGTCATTTGGGACAACATTGGATCATTCAGAGATCCTCACTGAACTTCTGGAGTCAGTTTGCAGCACCGTAAGTAAAGGGGCCGAATAATATTGCACGCCCCACTTTTCAGTTTTTTATTTGTTAAAAAAGTTTGACACATCCAATAAATTTCATTCCACTTCACGATTGTGTCCCACTTGTTGTTGATTCTTCACAGAAAATTTAAATTTTATATCTTTATGTTTGAAGCCTGAAATGTGCCAAAAGGTTGAAAAGTTCAAGGGGGCCGAATACTTTCGCAAGGCACTGTATATCATTTCATTTCATGCTACTGTAAGTCTACTGCAAAAATAATAAATATAAAAGGTGGTATTAAAGTATGTAAAAAAAAAAGTGAGCACAGCTTTGCCTCCTCAGCAGCCTTCTGGACTCAGCACTGAAGCTGAGTCACACCAAACAAGCAAAATCTTATAAAAAAAATCATTCATAACAAATTGTACAAGGACCAGGAGCTTTAAGAAAAAAATGCAACCTGCATTTATTTTAAAAAGTATAAGGCATAACTGGACATTTTAGTCAACTTTTTACATTTCATGGACAAGGATTAGAGTTATCTAAAATTTCACATCTGTCAGTCACAGCCTCGGCTTCCACCATCTGAATGGCGTTATACATCCCGGTGATGAATAACGTGGTGCTCTCTCCACTGCCAAAGGTGCGGCTGAGGGATGCTGTGAATGGGATGCTGATTTTGGCTCTGTGCCCCCTCATGGAAACTTTGCAGTAGTGGTTTGGCGGTACAGTGAGCTCCACGGTGGCAGAATCAGTGACGTTCTCCAACACAGTGGTTCCCTCACTGAACTGGAACGTCACATCGATGCCGATCTCGATTCTCGTGCCCACACCCACGACTTCGGGGATGCCGGCGGTGATGCTGGTTTTAACACCAGACGTGACAGAAGTGGTGGTTTCCCAGTTCCGCTCCACCTGGTACGTCTTTGTGAGGGTGTCTGTTTTCTCCACTGGGTCGCAGTCATAGTTTTTGATGCTTGACTGAAACATGACCTCAGCCGCAGAGAGGGAGATTTTATGCTCTTTAATATTGTATTGGACGTTGTAGAAGTGCTGGCTGACTATATCGTCACTGGTGGTCAGGACCTTATAGTCTTTATACTGATATTCATAACTGTTGTAAGGCAAGAAGAAGGCCTGATCTGGAATACTCACTTTGCCGAGTCCATATTCATTCATGCCTACACAGATGCTCCCGGGGCAGGAGCAGACTGAAGTCTCAGGCACTGACCCAGATGAGTCATCCTTCCAGCTCAGAAGCTCAAAGTTGTCCTTGTTCACCAGCATCTCAAAGGGGGTACCTTTGCGTTCTTCTGTATTGTAGGCATAGTAACAATATGGACCCTTGGAAGGGGTATAAAAGCCAGTCGCACATCCGTACTTGCAGACGTAATCAGTGCGACCAACATAATCATTGTAAACTGAGACAGCATCACTAGGGAGAAAGCCTTCAAAGGTCACCCACTGCAAAAAGACCTCTCTTTGTGCAGTAACAGAGGAAGAACGCCGAACTTGCTTTGTTTGTCTAAACGTGGAAGCACTGAGAATCGAAAGCTTTCTCAGCAATGACGTGTCCACCGTCACTTTACGACTACCATTTAAATCTGTGCATTAGTGGATAAAAAGAGAAGAGGGACAAATATCACAATGTTTTACTACAAAGCAGAGATCAGTTTTATTCATGTTGCCAAATATCACATCAAACAATCTCAAAGGGGGGTTAAAATCTTAAAACTGTGGCCTCCGCATTAAAATTCTTTTTTTTGTGTGTGTAATTATGTTCGAGTGAGGCAGTAGCTTTAAATCCAAATCATTTTTCCTGTTGCATTATCATCCTCACGGCCTGTGCTGCACTCTGAGCTGACCGATGAGCTGCAAAGTTAAATGTGTTTCCAGCTGTTTTGTGTTAAATGGTCAAACTTTAAAAAGTCAGCACGCTTCATGTAAGATTGTGAGAATGGGTAATCTGAGGGGGTTTTTTTTTCACAACAATTTCATTCTGAAAAATGGTTACAGAATTACTGATAAGATTACGGATCATTTTGATGAAGTTCACAGATTGGAGCTGGGATTTTGAGCTTACCGTTTTCTGTGATGTTCTCAGCACCATGAAGACTAGCTGAGGACAGAACTGGCAGGGCCAGCAGCAGCAACACTGACACATTCATCTGGATATGAACAAACAGAACAGAAATGTTTGTAATGTATCTACAGCGCATAAACATCTTTACATCACTAAACTGCTGAGTCATCAAGATACTGAAGCAAAAGTCTGGACTGACTCAAGTCAGTGAATTTGTGGAGTTGTGCTGAATGTTTAGCAAAAATCTCAAAAGTCATTCTGATGTTTCTAGACAGCTCAAGAACGAAATAGGCCGTGCAATCGTTCATTTGTGTGAAAAATCTTACAGTGAAGACAGAAAACACAATAATTCATACTCACGACTGCATCAGTTCTGCAACACCTGATGCACCTTCGGCCTGCTGCAGATATATATAGGTTGTGGCTGAGCCCCATCGTGTTAACACTCCTTTCCCCCTTCCTGGTCTAACTGGTCCCGTGGAATGAAAACAGGATTTTTCTTTTTAATTTTGAACTTCCTCATGTCGGCGGTTTATCTGTGGTTTTCAGTTTTAAGATTCTGAAAAAGCTCTCCTTGCACAGCACCCCGACCACTTCACCACCACACACAAACACACACACATACACAAAGGTATCACACTGCACTGAGGCCTGGTTATATTAATCATTAGTTGTTATTAATCTCTGGCTCTCTTCCACAGTGTGTCTTTTATTCCGTCTCCCTCCCTTCACCCCTACCCGGCTGCAGCAGCTGGCTGCCTCTCCCTGAGCCTGGTTCTTCCTGTTCAAAGGGAGTTTCACTCGCTCATTCGCTGTCACTAACCTCTCCTCTCTGGCAGAAAATCACACTCCATTCCTGTGGGCCTGGAACGTACCTGCTCGCATATCACACTACTGTAAATACTCTTTATTTGGATTCAATTTATGATTAAATATGATGGTAAGCCCTTAATATTTAAACAATTACACAATTTTTGTAATTTCTCCTCTGTACACCACCACAGTGAATTTTAAATCAGCCAATAAAGATGTGATTGAAGGAGTTTAACAAAAGCATTGCATTAACTGTTGCATTAGCCCTTTTGATGTTGCACATTGTTTGCATGTAAAAAAAAAAAAAAAAAAAATCCCAGCTCTCCCTGCAGGCGGTCTATTTTTCCCTCCAAGCTCGGGTCCTCTACCAGAGGCCTGGAAGCTTGAGGGTCCTGTGCAGTATCTTAGCTGTTCCCATCTGCACTCTTCTGGACAGAGGTCTCGGATGTTGTTGCTGGAATCTGCTGGAGCCATTCTCCCAGTTTGGGGGGTCACTGTCCCGAGTGTTCCGATTACCACGGGGACCACTGTTACCTTCACCTTCCACACCCTTTCCAGCTCCTCTCTGAGCCCTTGGTATTTATCGAGCTTCTCGTGTTCCTTCTTCTTGATGTTCCCCTCACTTGGTATTGCAGCGTCTATCACTACAGCCTTCACCAGTTTGTCCATCTGTATCTTAGGATCTTAGCTCGGTCAGTCTCAACCACCCTTGGGGGCGTGACCTCTGGACTTCCAGGTCATACCCGGCACAGATGTTCCTGTATAATATGCTGGCCATTTGGTTGTGGCGTTCCAGGTATGCCCTGCCTACTAGCATCTTGCACCCTGCTGTTATGTGCTGGATTGTCTCAGGGACTCAGTCAGGTCAGTCACTTCTTCTATCTGCCGGTGGTACATGCAGTGCTAAGCCCTGTCCTTCCATGATGGTTCCTGTTCTTCCTCCTCGGGTTTCTGCTGCCTGAGGTACTCACTAAGCACACGATCCTTCGTGGGCATCTTCCTGATGTACTCATGGATCTTTGTTGGGCCTCCTTCATTCTGCTTAGCATACAGTCTCAGGGAGCTGGATTTGGAGTGAAACTCTCCATTCATGTTAAGGAGCTTTTTTTTCTTGACATCAGTGGCTTCTATCTTCTTCTTTGGTCAGCTTATTATCCCAGCAGGGTATCTGATGACCAGTAGGGTATCTGATGACCAGCAGGGCGTAGGTGTTCATTGCCTGGATCTTCTTCTTCCCATTCAGATGACTCTTGGAGGTTGCAGCCTTCCTAACTGTCCTCAATGTCTGCAATGTTCCCCTCTGGCAGTGCAATCCCCTCAGTTCTGGTTACAAAAAACAACTTTAGAACATCTAGCAAGTCAAGAACACTCTGGAGGAGGAAGTCATATGAAAGTCTACAAATCTTAGAGATTAGTAGATTAATTTAAATAATAGAGTTTACAAAAAGGTGCAAACCAGTGATGGCACTTAAGAACAGGAAGGTCAGATTTGATGTTGTCAGTAAACATCCAAAAGATCCAGCACAGTTTTGTAGCCACCAGGTATGACTGGCATGTGTGTAATGATGATGTGACTACTGACAGAAGTAGTGAGTTGAATTCTGAAGTGTGCAGGGCTATACTCATTGGTCAGATTCAGTCAAATGCTGCAAAACTGATGAGACAAGACTTGGCAATTGGATACCCAAAGCATACTGCAACAGCAACCAAAGAGAAATGGGTTGTTCTTCAATAAACAAGTCAATCTCCCGATCTCGATCAAATAGAGCAGATTATTCAGTTACTGAAGACAAAACTGAATGCAGACAGTCCCACAAACAAGCAGAAACTGAAGGCAGTGAAGGCCTGGCAGAGCAAGAAGCCGAGAATCTACACTTCAGGTACACCTTAAGTGTTTGATTTAAAAGCCACTGTGGCAGTGTACGGAGGCAAAATTGCAAAAACTGTGTCATTGTCATGGACTTGATGTTGGAGGTTTCTTCCTGTTAAAAGGGAGTTTTTCCTTCCCACTGTCACCAAATGCTTGCTCCTATGAGGTCGTTTTGACTGTTGGGTTTTCTCTGTAATTACTGTAGAGTCGTTACCTTGCAATACAAAGAGCCTTGTGGCGACTTTTTGTTGTGATTTGGCGCTATATAAATAAAATTGACTTGAATTGAGAAGTTCCTGATGTTTAGCATTTTCATCACTAATAGCTGTTATTTAAAAGACCATGGCAAACTATAACAGCAAAGCATGAAACCTGTGAAAGTATGAGTTAGTGTGTAACACACAGCACGTGCTTCTTGTACACAAACAGAAGATTCTGTTGTGGTTTAAGTTTCTTTGTAATGCCCAGTTATTGTCAGGTTTGGGGCTGTGGCAAGTGAGGCAGAGGACCCAAAAGCAGGACTCATAGGCAAGGAGCTTAATTTAATTTAAAGCTTTAATAGCAACTTAGCATAAACATAACATGAACATAAACTATGAAATTTAGCATGAACTATGAACATGGCATGGAACATAAAGCACACAGCAGGAAGCAAACGACAACGGGACAAGGACCAAGGAGAACTGCCCACAATAAATACACAAAGGGATAATGAGGGAAGTGGAAACATGTGAGGAGCACAGCTGAACACAATACACTGATGAGACACGGGGAAGCAAAACTAAACACAAAGTACAAGGAAACAATGGGAAGGGAACTAAACACAGAGAAGGGCCAAGACAGACACAGGAACACAAACCAAACAGGAGGACATGGGAAACGAAACATAACACAGACATGACATGATGAGGGATTACACCTGAACACAGATCATGGAAAAAACAAGAGGGAAACAGGAATTACACACAAATAACTAATCAGAAAACAATGACAAACTCAACATGACGTGACAGTTATAGCTTGCAAACAGGCGCCATCAATGGTGTGTGTCCTGTTGTAAATCCTTAACAGACCGATCAACATGCATTAGCAGCTCTGCTGCAAGAAATAAGACATTTTAGTGTTTTATTTCAGTTTGGACAGATTATCAACACATTATTTTCATTAAATACAATAAAATGTGAGCTTTTAATTTTTGTCTAGGAGCAGGTCTAAGAAATTATCCCTGTCTGAGGGCCTGGCAGCTGAAACTTGTTCTGTTAGATGCCACTGATGCTTGTTTGCTTCCTTATTGATGTTCAACATTTTCACATCTGAGTAAATCTGTTAAAGACGACGAGGAACTCAAACAGGGCGTGAATGTGAAGGAGGAATGTAGCCGAACATTCCACACTATTACATTCCCAAAATGTTTCCGGGTTCAGAAAACTGGACTTCAGTATCTGATGATCAGGAAATTTGCTGCTGTTGATTCAAATATTGATATAAGATCTTGAAATGACACAATCTTTCCATCTTGAATAACATGTTCCAGATTTTTCATCCCTTTTCATGCTATGATGTAAAATTCTGTATCTTGTTTTTCTGACAAACATCTGGTACATCTGGTACCCAGGTATTTGAACCGTAGTGGGGGTGTTCCCTGGAGATGGTTGCTGACCCACTGTTGTTCATGAGCATAATCACATGAGCCAAGGTGTGAAAAAAGGCACGGGTCATTATATTCAGTGGTTTTGAGTGAAACCAATGTGGGGCTTTGCCCCACTCTGTCACGTGACCCACTGAGGTCACCTGAAGAAAGGTGTGAGTCAGGGCTGAGGCGCCTGAGGACGGAGCTCAGGACTGCATTGTAGATGGATGCTTCAGATGCAGATGCACAGCTGAATGTCGAGGTGGCTCTTCTATGTTGTCCATTTGAAGAGTGACTGTCTGGTTTCTCTGCTGTAGAGGTCCAAGCACACCTCACTGCACGGCACAGCAGACAGACACTATGTTGTGTTTGAGAGCTTTGTTCTTGGGATGAACCAGTTTTTGTCTTAGAGTGTGGCTGGATCTGAAGCACTCTGGGATATCATCCTTGGAGAAAAGTCTCCTGAGTTTCTCTGACAGTGTTCTGTTTGTCATTCTCACATAACCACATGTTTTAAGAGCTTTTGTTTTTTACATGTGTGTGTGTTCCTGTTCCCTTCTGCCTCAGAGGGAGTCCTGATCACCCAAGGTTTTGCTCCGGTGGGTGGTGGGAGTCAAAGAGTGGGTACTGGTCTGTGTGTGTGTGTGTGTGTGTGTGTGTGTGTGTGTGTGTGTGTGTGTGTGTGTGCGTGTGTGTGTGTGTGTGGACAATTAAAGTAAAGTAAAAGGTGAAAAAGTAAAAAATTAAAAAGTAAACAGTTAAAAAAGTAAAAAGTGAAAAAGTAACAAACTGAATAAATTTAAAAAGTAAAAATTTAAAAAGTAAAAGATGAAAAAGTAAAAAGTGAAAGAGTTAAAAGTAACAAGTCAATAAAGTGAAAAGGTTAAAAAAGTAAAAATTAAGAAGTAAAAACAGTAAAGTGAAAAAGTCAAAGTGAAAAAGTAAAAAGTAAAGAAATGAATAAAGTGAAAATGTAAAAATTTAAAAGTAAAAAGTGAAAAAGTTCAAAAGTAAAAAGGTAATAAAGTAAAAAAGTAAAAACAGTCATTAAAGTCCATCCATACATCCATTCTCTTCTGCTTATCCGGGACCGGGTCACGGCGGCAGCAGCCTAAGCAGAGAAACCCAGGCTTCCCTCTCCCCAGCCACCTCCTCCAGCTCATCCGGAGGGACCCCAAGGCGTTCCCAGGCCAGCCGAGAGATATAATCTCCCCAGCGTGTCCTGGGTCTACCAAGGGGCCTCCTCCCGGAGGGACATGCCCGGAACACCTCACCCAAGAGGCGGCCAGGAGGCATCCTAATCAGATGCCCGAGCCACCTCAACTGGCTCTTTCATGTGGAGGAGCAGCGGCTCTACTCTGAGCCCCTCCCGGATGGCTGCACTCCTCACCCTATCTCTAAGGGAGAGGCCAGCCACCCTACGAAGGAAACTAATTTCTGCCGCTTGTATTCGCAATCTTATTCTTTCGGTCTCTACCCAAAGCTCGTGACCATAGGTGAGGGTGGGAACGTAGATCGACCGGTAAATCGAGAGCTTCGCTTTTACACTAAGCTCCCTCTTCACCATGACAGACCGGTGCAGTGTCCACATCACTGCAAAAGCAGCTCCGATCCGTCTGTCAATTTCCTGCTCCCTTCTCCCATCACTCATGAACAAGACCCCGAGATACTTGAATTCCTCCACTTGAGGCAAGAACTCTTCCCTGAGCCCGAGAGGGCACTCCACCCTTTTCCAGTTGAGGACCATGGCCTCAGAGGTGCTGATTCTCATGCCAGCCGCTTCACATTCGGCTGCAAACCGTTCCACTGCAGCTGGAGGCCACCACCTGATGAAGCCAACAGGACCGCATCATCTGCAAAAAGCAGAGATGAGACTCTGAGGCCACCAAGGAAGAAGCCTTCCGCCACCTGGCTACGCCTAGAAATTCTGTCCATAAAAATTATGAACAGAATCAGTGACAAAGGGCAGCCCTGACGGAGTCCAACACCCACAGGAAACGAATCCGACTTATTACCGGCTATACAGACCAAGCTCTCACTGCGGTTGTACAGAGACTGAATGGCCCACAACAACGGGCCAGACACCCCATACTCCCGCAGGACCTCCCACAGGATACCCTGAGGGACACGGTCGAATGCCTTCTCCAAGTCCACAAAGCACATGTAGACTGGTTGGGCAAACTCCCACGCACACTCGAATATCCTCGAGAGGATAAAGAGCTGGTCCAGCGTTCCATGACCAGGACGAAAACCGCATTGTTCCTCCTGGATCCGAGGTTCGACTAACGGGCGGACCCTCCTTTCCAGCACCCTGGCATAGACCTTACCGGGGAGGCTGAGGAGTGTGATCCCCGAAAGTTGGAGCACACCCTCCGGTCTCCCTTCTTAAAGATGGGGACCACCACCCCGGTCTGCCAATCCAATGGCACTGCCCCAGATCTCCACGCGATGTTGCAGAGGCGTGTCAACCAAGACAGCCCTACAACATCCAGAGCCTTCAGGAACTCAGGGCGAATCTCGTCCACCCCAGGGG
>JAMQGT020012760.1:0-15559 GCA_024447675.2 Pterophyllum scalare | reverse complement strand
TCCTTCCACCGCCCAACTATAGCCTCAGTTGGTGCCATGTGCACTTATGGACATCCTTATGTTCGAACATGGTGTTCGTTATGGACAAACTGTGGTTTGCACAGAAGTCCAATTAAACAAAACACCAATCGGGTTCAGATCGGGCAGGCCGTTCCCCCCAATCACGCCCCTCCAGGTCTCACTGTCATTGCCCACGTGAGTGTTGAAGTCTCCCAGCAAGACTATGGAGTCACCAGATGGAGCACTCTTCAGCACCCCGCCCAGCAACTCCAAAAAGGGTGGGTACTCTGAATTGTCATTCAGTGCATAAGCGCAAACAACAGTCAGTACCCGTTCCCTGGTCCGAAGGCGCAGGGAAACAACCCTCTCGTCCACCAGTGAAAACTCCGACGTGACGGCAGCAAGCCAGCGGGGTACGAGAATACCCACTCCAGCTTGCCGCATCTCACCGAGGGCAACTCCAGCTGGAACAAAGCCCAGCCTCGCTCCAGGAGACTGGTTCCAGAGCCCAGGCCATGTGTTGAGGTGAGCCCAACTATATCTAGCTGGTATCTCTCAACCTCACACACTAGCTCAGGCTCCTTCCCCACCAGAGAAGTGACATTCCATGTCCCAATAGCCAGTCTCGATAGCCGGGGATCGGTCCGCCAGGGCATTGGCTCTTGGATACCGCCTGACACACACTGCACCCGACCCCTACGATGCCTCCTGCGGGTGGTGGGCCTACAGGAGGGCGGGCCCATGTAGCTTCTTCGGGCTGCGCCCGGCCGGGCACCACGGGCTAATGTCCGGCCACCAGACACTCTCCCTCGAGCTCCCTCCCCAGGCAGGCTCCAGGGTGGGGCCCTGGTAACCCTATCCAGGGCAGGGTAAACTGTTCCCTCATTGTGTCACTCATAGGGGTCTTCTGAACCTCTCTTTGCCTGGACCCTCACCCAGAACTAGTTTGCCATGGGAGACCCTACCAGGGTCACTGGGACACACAAACCCCTCCACCACGATAAGGTGGCGATTCAAGGAGGGGTATAATAATATAAATTAATCCATGAGAACAGAAACATTATTCCAATCTAAATTTTAATCCTAATGAATGCACTCATCTTGAATCTGTTATGTAGGACACAAACTGTGAAAGGGAATTTAAACACAGCTCTAGTCTCTGTGTCCTCCACAGTAGAGGGTGGCTGTGCCTCCACCTAAACACAAACATGAGGATACTCAGGGGTTACAGTGGGACTCAGAAGGTGGAGGAACCCTAAGATCAGCTGTAGTGGCTCTGCATGGGGAGAAGAATCACAGCTTTCTACTGTGAGCTCCAGTAAATGATGTTGGTGTGCAGGCTGTGATCAGCTGACCTGCTGCTGCTGCTCTGAGGTTTACTGCTCTGTGTGGATGAAGTGAACTCACAAAGATGTAACCCAGTGTTTCACAGCTATCTGAGCTGATCTCCATCCCCCACACTGACAGCATGCAGGCTGTAGAAATGTTGGATTCAGTGAATGAATCTCAGCATCAGCAGCTTTGATTCAAACTTATCTCTGCTGCACTGATAAAACCTTTAACTCTGACCATGAACACAGCCTCTGTGCACCGACACAGAGCTTTACTGTAAATACAGTACAGCTTACTGACCTGTTTATCACACACTAAACTGCAGTATTTTCATACAATCTTTGAATAACACAGAGTCAGCATACCTCAGTTATCTTTGCAGTCCTTACCTTTAACTCTAACCTCTCTCCTTCCTCTCCTTCCCCTTTCTCCATCTCTGAGTGAACTTCTCTCTCTTTGCTCTCCCTGAAATACAGCAGCTCTTCTTTTAGCTAGCAGACACACTGTGTGACAAACTGCACTCACTTTGTGTGTTTGCTGATATTTGTTGAGCATTTAGCAATGTTGCATTTACCTGTCACACGTAGGGAGTAAAAGTAAAAAGTAGTCAGAAAAATAAATACTCAAGTAAAGTAAAGATACCTGAAAACTCTGCTTAAGTACAGTAACAAAGTATTTATATTTCGTTACTTCCCACCTCTGGTGATAGTCACAACATGTGTGTTGTGGTAAAGGCAGTGCTATCTCATTGGAATGTAACATATACAGCAGCATTATTCAAATGACACTGTGCGCTTATTGAGGACTTTGTGGCAGCAGGATGATGTCAGTGAGCTGGAATCAAGATAAATATTAATTTGGCTCTTTGCTGCTTGCTCCACATGGAATTTCTTGAAAAGGGAAATGAAATGTTGACCATCTGCAGGATCAGTCACGTGATTTCTGGCATTTTTACTCTTAATGTGGGAGTGTCAGAAATTGCATCAATTCCGGAAAGTAACAAATGTCTCATTCATTAGGTTTGGAGGAGCTCCAGGTTTTGCTTTTGAAAAGGTTCTTTAGTGTCTTACCACAAAGAAGATGCTGTTCAAGAAATGAAGGAATGACACAGCTTTTGGTGTGGTGGGAGCATTACCTCACTTTCACCAAATATAAAACTCAGACCTCCGACACAGCATTAGTCGGCTTTGTGTCTGCCTAATGAATCGCATCTTCCTGGTGTTTTTAGGATAGTTTCTGAAGCTCTAATTGAGGCTGGTAAGTTTTCCTGGCATCTTTTTATTAATTTCTTCAAATGACCGCTTCATTTTTACTGATCAACAGCTATCCAAAAATAAAAGAATATGGACCAACAAACTGTTATGCTTTGGTGTTCAGACACAGCATTCTGCTGTTAGATTTCTTCAGTTTGTTTCATAGGTTCTTGTAGATTAGCGTCTTCACTTTTGTGTTTCTCTATTTAGTTTATTCTTGGTCTCTAGCCCATTTTGAGTTTGTTATGGTGTCCTTAGTTGAAGAGTTCTTCACTGTGATTTTATGTGTTCTGGAGTTCATTTTTCCCTGCCCTTCCTTCCTATTTTTCCCTGTGTCTTGTCAGGTGTCTGTCTGGTATTTGGTTATTTCCTATGTTCCTGTAATTATGTTATGTGCAGACATTTCTAGTTTCATCATTATTATCATCATTATCTGTGCCGAGCAAACATGGGCGTGTCTTTTTTAGAACATCACGTGACAGAAGCCAAACGCGGCCTCGTATTCTGAAATCACGTCAGTGTACTTCATTATCGAGTTGCTGAATAGGAGGTGGGAAATACAGGAAGTGTTCTGGGATGTCTGAATCTGATCCACTCTTATAGCAGTATGGAGTTGATTAAAGCCTAATTAATCATTAGCACAATTAAAATTGAAATATAAGCTTCTATTTTGGGTTCATATATGTGAACAGATGAGTCAGTGCCTCACCCGTCACAAACCTCACCGCACGTCACTGGATGTCAGCACTCCTGAATGAGCTGTTAAACGGGGGCTTTGTGCGATCAGGCTTTTGGCGAATCAGTCGGCCGGAAACGACACATTCGCAGGGCCTTATCCTACCACCCCTACCAGCAGCTCACATCAAACTAGACTTGAGTTAACTTAACCTGAACATGACAGCACACAGCAGGAGCAGTTGATAACAATGACAACAGAAATGAGGGGAGATTAGGGCTGATGAGGGAAGTGGACACATCTGGGAAACACAGGTGAACAACATAATACTAATGACACAAAGGAAGGAAAACAGAACACAGCACATGGGGAACACAAGACTGCCAAAATAAAACAGGAAACAACTAGACAGAGACAGGAACGCAGACTTGACACACCACACTGGGGAAAAAAAAACAAAACACAATCTATAATGGAAACAAAGAAAGCTACAAAGGAAAACACCATTCGAAAGTAAATACAAATAAGAATGCATCCACAGCATGACATATATCATGTTTTTCCTCTAATTTTGTAAAAATGATGTCACCAAGGTACCTGGCTGCACCTTGAGGGCTGGATTTAAAGGTTACAAATGTCCAAGTGTCCCTTTAATTTTTTGCAGTTATCATCAAGTTGTGAAGGACTCAGAGGAGTAAAATTAATTCTAGATTATCAGTATTATGAGATTATCAGATTACCAATTGTAGTTCTACAATTTAATCATTTTATTTTTTTTATTCTCTCCTTAAATATTCCCAGTGTGTGATGACTACATCATCAAGGATGTGGTGTTTCCTGCTCTTCACTGTCATCCTGCCCATCGTTCCCACCCTGACTGAAGTGGTGTCTTTGGTCTCAGACTGTAATGAGTTCCTTCTTGAAGAAAAGCCACCAGACGTCCCGGACATCTTACAGGGCGGCAACATCCTGAACCCAAACCGATACAAACCCGTCTGCCAGACTTACAAAAACATTAGACGATTTTTCACCCTCTACGACACTGAGAACAGGATTCCAGTGTTTTCTGCCTACAAGTTCAAAAGGAGAGAAAGACAAAAAAAGGCCCAGTATACCCTGGATGATAGAACCACAGGTATCCTAGATATCTATTTCTTATTATTATTAATCATTAAATATACACTTGAGTTTTATGAACTCAAATGGATCTGGTTTTTGCTGATTCAATTAAAATTTGTAGAAAAAAATGTTTCTAAATATTATTGTGTCATGCTCATACAGTATCAGTGCCACTGACTGATTCTTCCATATTTTGCAGCTTGAAGACAGAAACACCAATAACATGAGGGATGAGAAATACCTCAATCAAGCCTATAATTATGATTATACCAATATCACAAATTATAATAGAGGCCATTTATTTCCATGTTGTCATGCCAATGACAGCAGTGATAAAGAATCAACATTCACTCTTACAAATGCCGTTCCACAAGCCATTACTTTCAACAATGGCAGTTGGCAAAACATGGGAGACATGCATCAAATGTGTGCTAAAAAAGTACTGTATCAACAATAATAATGTCCTTGAAGGATTTGTAGTGACTGGGGCAGTGCCCAGTATGAATAGTAAAATCAAAAACAGGGTCAACATACCATCCACGCTCTGGTCAGCATTCTGCTGTTACAGTCACAAGAAGAAGAAGTGGTTAGCGAGTGCCCACTGGGGCAATAACACAGCAGAACCTAATAAAGGTATATTTATGGCGACAAATACTTTGAATCAACTTCATCAAGAACTGGGAATTAATGTGTTTAATGGAACATCATGTCCTCTTGATGAAACTGTTGTTAACTATTACAAAGATCTTCCTGGATATTGCCAATGCCCACCTCCACCTTTAACCACATCTGCCTCTCCCACTACGACAGTTACTGCTTCCTCTTCCTCCACCACTACGACAGTTACTGCTTCCTCTGCCTCCCCCACTACGACAGTTACTGCTTCCTCTGCCTCTCCCACTACGACAGTTACTGTTTCTTCCGCTATCTCTGCAGCTACAGTCACCCAGACAACAACAGAAATTATTCAGACAACTATTGTACCCCAAACTTAAACCAACATCCATCATGACATTCAATTTCTTAACCATTTATCCAAATCAGGGATCCAGGGGTGCATTCACTTATGTAGCAACAGGCGTAGCAGACTTGTTGCACGTTATAAGCCCATTGCAGTACCCAGAAATCAAGAACTCTTATTTCTGGATTCACCGAACCCTGAACTAACCCTTGATGGCTTCTAGGTATCAACAAATATTAATGAGCCCTAGTCTGACATTGAAAACAAGAAATTCTCCAACCCACCAAACCTTTTCGTAAAAACGCAGCATTAAGGAGGTGCTTGCGCCTATGTAGATATAGACACAGTTTGCGCACTCAGAAACGGAGACCCATTATTGATTTAACTGCACCCTAAAGACACCTAATTTGTACTTCAGCCAAAACTAATACTACCAAAAATAGAAGTTCCTCATTACTGTTGTTCAAACTGGCTCTACAACAATAGAAACAGTTCCTAATATCATCTATCAACAGTTCTTCAAAATACAACTCCAGTCCCATCAACAGCTAAGCTCAACAACTAAAGCATAAGCTATACTACTTCAGCAATTACAACCAAAACCTACAGTTGTTACCAACACTACAACTACTGAGATTTGTTAGTGTGCTGTGAGGTAAGAGCTGGAATAACAATTCTTGCAACCTTGTAAATGGTAAATAGAGCCATAATTTTCTATTCTAGTTTGAGCAAAGCACTTTCTTACTTCAAGTCTTTTTTACCAGTTAACACAAACACATACAAGCATTTTTTAGAGCAGGTTTTTGATGATGTAATGGTTTGATTGAAAACCTTTATTCCCAAAACTATGGAAACCTGGCAATAACAGATGATGACTTGGAGCTCACAGGGTAAAGGCCAAGACTAACAAAAGTCCCCAGACACAACATTTATTTGTCGAACCAAGCCCCATAATAATGCAATCTCCTGCAGTTTACAACTGACGGTGGCTTAATGCAGCTGCCTTTGGTCTTAAAACAATCAAACCCAGTAATGCATCGACAAAGTGTAAAGCCACAACCACAACTGATGAGACATCTGCATGATTTTCTACTTTGGACACACATAGGAATGGGTGTGTCTAAACTTTTGGCTGGCACTTGCAATGCACTAGTTTTCTCTTTATTTCATTTTATTTTTATTACATTGCCTTGCATTGCTTCCACATATAGCCTAACATAAGAAAAAGAAAAGCTCAGCAACATCTCTGTCTGTCTTATAAGTTAGTGTTTTGTGCAGCATATGAGCATATAGTACATATATAAAAGATTGTAAGACAATGAGAATGCTAGCATTCTCCGTGTAACCACAAATAAAAACTTATTGAACTATCAATCACTTTTCAGTTGCCTTTGTATCACCTCTGCTAAAACAAAAGAAGAAAGAATAGAATATTTTTTTTATACATTAGTACATGCTTTGTACAAAATTATTTTTTTGCCCCTAACAGTTTCCCAGTGTATATTAGTGTATATTTGAATGTGTGAATGAACGCATTAAGTTAAATAACTTTGTAGAAAAGCCCTTTATGAAGTTCAGTCCATTCACTATCTGTATTAGTTCACAGCCCAGCTTTGCCTCCTCCAATATGGCAGACACACAGTTACGTCACATCAGCGGACCAACCCAGTCAACGAAGCATCTACATATATATATGTCTATGGTACCACCAAGCCGGTTCCTGGGAGCCGTAAACTTTGTAACAAACAGGGTTATTATAGTTAATGAAACAAACGAAATAACGAAAACTGAAATTGAAAAAATGTTGTCGTTAACTGGAATAAATAAAAACTATTATTAAAAGGCAAAATTATAACTAACTAAAACTGTATTGTGAGTTTACAAAACTAACTAAAAATAACTGAAATTATAGATAAAATAACCTTCGTTTTTGTTGTTTTATTTTAAACCCTTGTGAACTGATATGGAATAATTTTTTCTGCTCGAGCAGTTTAAGCTGGGTGCACCATCGGGCAACTGTGTGCGTGCTCACTGCGCTGTCCACAAAGTAATGGCAGCGGTCTGCTGAGAAAGCAACAGAATCCCATAACCATGTGTACTGCAGTGACGCTGAATTTTATTGTAAAGTTTGAGTTGGGAGATCATGTTTTTCTTTATTTTTCTCCCTGTTGATGTTCATGTGTGTCCTAGTATCACACACACATTAAGCACATAACGCACCTTATGCTGCGAATAGCTGGTTGTTGATTAACTTTTTAAACATATCTTTTGTCGAGTTTTTATCATACAACAGTCACTCTTGCACCTGACAAAATATGAAAAACTAAAACTAACAAAAACTAAACTATAATGTAAAATATTTATATAATATATATTCTTGTATATAAGTATTTTATATTATATAATATATATTATAGATTATATATTACATAATAGTAATTAGTAGTAGGGGGGTATGCATGCTTTTACACACAGAAATCTGAAAAAAGTCACTTTGTGGGACAATGGAAATTTTAATAGAGAAATGCATGTTGGAGCATGCACAATACAACTGTAATTGGGGACGGTGATTTTTGTCCCCAAATTGGAAAGCCATCCCCAATCAACTGGTGTGTATTCTAAAAAATGTCCCCTATTTTAATCAAAGTACACGCACAAACTCACACACACACACACACACACACACTCTATTTGGGTGATATGGGTCTATAAGGTCTTTAAGATAAGATGGGGCCTGATTATTCAAGACCTTGTGTGTGAGGAGAAGTATTTTAAATTCTGTTCTAGATTTAACAGGGAGCCAATGAAGAGAAGCCAATATGGGAGAAACATGCTCTCTCTTTCTAGTCCCTGTCAGTACTCATCACTGAGACAGGATGGTTTTAATTTTAGAAATATTGCACAAATGCAAAAAAGCAGTCCTACATATTTCTTTAATATGTGCATTTAAGGACATATGCTGGTCAATACTGACTCCGAGATTTCTCATGGTGTTACTGCAGGCCAAGGTAATGGCATCCAGAATAAGTATCTGGTTTGATACCATTTGTGCACAAGGCCTTCAGTTTTATCTGAATTTAGAAGCAGGAAATTAGAGGTCATCCAGGCCTTAATGTATCATTTGCATAACAATGAAAATTTATGCAATGTTTTCTAATAATACTGCCTAAGGGAAGCATGTACAATGTAAATAGAATTGGTCCTAGCACAGAACCCTGTGGAACTCCATAATTAACCTTAGTGTGTGAAGAAGATCTCCCCCATTCACATAAACAAATTGGAGTCTATTAGATAAATATGATTCAAACCACTGCAGTGCAGTACCTTTAATACCTATGGCATGCTCTAATCTCTGTAATAAAATGTTATGATGAACAGTATCAAAAGCTGCACTGAGGTCCAACAGGACAAGAACAGATGAGTCCACTGTCAGAGGCTGTAAGAAGATCATTTGTAACCTTCACTAATGCTGTTTCTGTACTGTGATGAATTCTGAAACCTGACTGAAACTCTTCAAATAAACCGTTCCTCTGCAGATGATCAGTTAGCTGTTTTACAACTACTCTTTCAAGAATTTTGGAGAGAAAAGGAAGGTTGGAGATTGGCCTATAATTAGCTAAGACAGCTGGGTCAAGTGATAGCTTTTTAAGTAGCGGTTTAATTACAGCCACCTTGAAGGCCTGTGGTACACAGCCACCTAATAAAGACAGATTGATCATATTTAAGATTGAGGCATCAATAACTGGAAAGACTTCTTTGAACAGTCTAGTAGGAATGGGATCTAATAAACATGTTGATAGTTTGGAGGAAGTAACTATTGAAGTTAACTCCAAAAGATCAACTGGAGTGAAAGAGTCTAAAAGTGTGAATGT
Organism: Pterophyllum scalare; assembly: GCA_024447675.2. Classification (NCBI taxonomy): domain Eukaryota; kingdom Metazoa; phylum Chordata; class Actinopteri; order Cichliformes; family Cichlidae; genus Pterophyllum; species Pterophyllum scalare. Next base: position 6,346 of record JAMQGT020012760.1, on the reverse strand, counting down.
AAGATGGATTTGATTACAACTTTTTGTAAACAATCTTAATTTGTAATCAGTACATAAAATCAACAGATGCACTTATATATACTGACATACATATATACTTTTTATAATGATTGTATTGGTCTACATATAGTCTATACAAGACCTTAGCAACAATGCATATAAGATAATAATAAGATAATGTATGTTTCTTTTTATAGCCATAGTTACCCTATGTACATAATTAGTTCCATTAGATTTTACAAAGTCTTTATCAAGCTGAAAATGGACCGCACCCCTACAGTCAGCAAGCTGCTGCTGCCACCTGGTGGAGACTCCTCGCAGATTGTCTTGTTTCTTGCCTTCTCAGACTCACAAAGATAACACAATGACATGTTGCTAAATTAACTTTTATTAACAATAACGGCAAGTAAATGTGTATCCCCCTCCACCCCCCCAGTCGTAACAGATGTATGCAAGACAGTATCCACATTCATCTGTACAAAAATCAAATCTGTACATCATATCAATAAAATTGATGCTATATGTTTATAGAATTTATTATAGATTTTGAAGTGATAGATGAAGGTGCGTGAAAACTGGGTGTCATTGTATGAGGACTAAATGTGGTCAGTGGAGGGCCAAATATTTTAAGCCAGTCAATCAAATGTGAGTCAGCCTGCAGAAAAGAAAAAAGAAAAAAAAAAGGGTGTTGAGGTGGCAGATAACAGTGTAGGAAAGTCAGATGCTATAGTAAGAAGGGTAGATGCTGCAGTTGTAATAACTGAGCCAGTTGAAGTGGGAGTGGATGAGCTGTGACAAGGAGCAAATGTGGTAATACAAGAGCCAGATTTTTGAGTTGGCCTAATGCTACACAACAAGATGCTACACACGTACTGTACTCCACAGTCACCATCTTTTGCGGTGCGGTGGAATTGGAGATTCACATGGATATAAAGCCGACAAATCTGCAGCAATTGTGTGATGCTGTCAATATGCAGCAAAATCAGTGTGAAATGTTTTCAGCACCTTGTTGAATCAATGTCATGAAGTACTACTACTACTACTACTACTACTACTACTACTACTACTAATAATAATAATATTCTGAAGAGAAAGGGGGTCCTATGTACTAATAGGTTGCACTTAATAAAATGACCAGTGAGTGTATTTTTAATTTGTAAAATGTTTCCACCCCATTTCATCAATAATTTTCTGTCTAGAGTACTCTTATTAATCCACAGAATGTGATGTGAAGAAACAAACTAAAATATACACATATAGTGGTGAGGTTCCCAGGTGGAATTCTGCCCATGTTGTGTGGAGTTTGCATGCCTTAAAAACCTACCTTATAAAGGGTTCGTTCCTCCATCAAGGTCAGTCGTGGCCGGCCCCTCCCTCGTTTGCCTCAAGGTGGAACCCATCGGAATATCGTCTTTGGGATTGGACTGTTGTCCTTGCAGATGACGTGTCCAGCAAATTTCAGGTGGCAGCTTGCAATGATGATGCTGAGGCCGGGGAGCTCGCTGCGTCGTAGCACCTCTTTGTTGGTGATGTGGTTGAAGTTTTGGATCGTTAGTATTCTTTTGAGGCAGCGTTGAGGAAAGACATCCACCTATCAGGTAATACTGGCTGATCCTTTCCACGTTTAGGAGGCAAAAATTGCCATCAGGATGATTATTGAAGTGTACAACTGAAGCTTGATGTTGGTGGAGATGAAGGCAGACCACCAGATATAATCAGTTTCAGGAGTGGATGCTCATAATAAATATGGGCAAAATTAAGCATTGGCAACATTTCAAATATAAAGTCAGCACTGCTTATTTAACTTTACAAAGCTGTTCTCAATGTGAAATTAAAACCAAAATGTACTGAAAAAAAAAAAAGTAAACAAGAAGAAAAAGCATTTGTACTTAGCCGCCTTATTTAATTTAAATTCCCAATCAATATTGACAAAACTTTCTGGGAATGCGTTTTCTTTCCCTCCTAGAAAATTCACACAGCAAGTTTAGTTAAAGAGTCTGATCACCAGTACCAGACTCACACTGTTTCAGTCAAAGGTTGTTATAGTTACAACATGTTGTCTGTTTTAAATATAAGGAAGATGTAGTGACACCTTGTGTGTGTGTCTCTGTTTCTTAATCACTATGTAAATCTTCAAAATTTCCATAAAAATACATCGGACTATAACATGTACAGCAGCATTACTTAAACAACATTGTGAACTTACAAGCAGGATGATGTATGTGAGATTTCAGTGTGGCTCCTTGCTGCTTGTTCTGCATGGGATTTATTGATAAAGGAAATTAACCCTTTCATGCATGAAGTATGAGAACCTCAGTTAAGATTTTTTCCCTTGACTGTTTTTATTCCTTTTAAAATTATGCAATTGAAATTTTGTTTATGAACTTTTTTTTCATGGAGTTACAGGATTAGCATTGGCTAATCCTTATTAATTATATTCAACAACAAATAGAAACAACAAAAACAACTTCCTATGCCAGTATGTAGCAGTATGAGATGATGCACTGATGTGCAACTATAACAACAAACCACATGCATGTACCAGAGAACAGCTTTTGAATAGCTGTACTGTAGTGATTACGATGCATGAAAGGGTTTAATGTTTACACTGTGCAGGACCACTTATGTGATTTCTGGCATTTCCACTCTTAATGCGGGAATGCCAGGACTCAGGTCACTTCGCTGGAAATCCTAAATGTCTCATTCATCGTGTTCGGAGGAACTCCATGCATTGCTTTATAAAGTGTTTGTCTGCTTGCCACTTACCACAGAGAAGATGCTGTTCTGAAAGGAAACTGATCCAGAATACACGTGGGAAGTAGCTGTGAGCAGGGATAGCAGAATTATTTTATTATTAACATATAGTTCCTCCCTCCAAACACAACTCCTGTATCACCAACAATCACTCCAACAAAGCAGACCTCAACAACTACAACTTTCTTTAGGGTTCACTTCACTACATAGGCAGAGTCCAATTCAGAAAACACTGCTACTTGAGTCTGTGACCTGTTTTGAAGATAGCTTTTGTAGCTTCATCAGCTTGAACACACACATACACACATATATATGTATATATATATATATATATATATATATATATATATGTGTGTATATATATATATATATATATATATATGTGTGTGTGTGTGTGTGTATATATATATGACATGTATAAGAGTAAGAAGGGTGGCAGAGGACTAATGAGTGTCATACCCAAGAAAGAAGAGGAGGAGGAACAGGAACTGTCATGGAAGGACAGGCCTCTGCACGGCAGGTACCACCAGCAGATCAAGGAAGTGGGCGATGCAGAAAAATGCTACCAATGGCTGGACAAAGCTGGACTGACAGACAGCACAGAGGCACTAATCATGGCAGCAAAGAAACAAGCTCTGAGCACAAGATGGATAGAGGCTGGGGTCTACCACACCAGGCAAGACCCCAGGTGCAGGCTGTGCAGACGCCCCTGAGACAATCCATTACATAACAGCAGGGTGCAAGCAGGCAGGGCATACATTGAGTGCCACAACCAATTGGCCGGCATAGTATACAGGAACATCTACGCCGAAATTGACCTGGAAATCCGAAGGTCAAAATGGGATACACCCCCAAGGGTGGTTGAGAACAACAGAGCTAAGATCCTGTGGGACTTCCAGATACAGACAAACTTGTGATGGCTAACCAACCAAACAATAGCAAGTGATGGCAACATCAACAAGAAGGAAAATGAGAAACTTGACAAATACCGAAGAGAAGGGCTAGAAAGGATGTGGAATGTGAAGGTAATAGTGGTCCCCGTGGTAATTGGAACAGTCGGGGCAGTGACCCCCCAAAACTGGAAGAATGGCTCCAGCAGATTCTAGGAATGACATCCGAGATCTCTGTCCAGAAGAGCGTGGTCCTGGGAACAGTTAAAATACTGCACAGCACCATCAAACTCCCAGGCTTCTGGTAGAGGACCTGAGCTCACCCATCACACAGCAAGTTTAGTTACTCACACTATTTCAGTCAAGGTCATGTTGCCATGTTGTCTATCTTTATTTTTAAGGAAAAGGCAGTGCCACATTCCGCATGCTTTAAGCCCTTCCTAATCAATATGTAAATCTTCAAAAATCTTTTAGAACACAAAGGAATATATCATGTACAGCAGCATTACTTAAATGACATTGGACATTTGTGGCAGCAGGATGAAATCTGTGATTTTGTGTTTGCTGTTTGCTCTGCATGGGATTTCTTGAGAAAGGAAATGAAATGTTGACCATCTGCAGGACCACCTGAATGATTTCTGGCATTTTCACGCTTAATGTGGGAATGCCAGACCTCATGTCACTTCTCTGGAAATCCTAAATGTTTAATTCATGATGTTTGGAGTAACTCAGTGTGTTGCTTTTAAAACTGTTTGCGTATTTGCCTTTACCACAGAGAATATACTGTTCTAAAAGGAAACTGGATGGATGCAATCTGCTAAATCAAATGTGTTGACCGTGCAGCAAAAAAAAAAAAAAGAAAAAAAAAGAAAGAAGAAACCTGTGATTGTGAGGGCAGCCTTAAAGCCACACTTTAAAGTCACACCTGGCATTCTTTTTATGGTATTTTTGTTGTCTTGCCAGCGATTGTGCATTAAAACTATGGAATTAACATGGAATTCATTAACCTTTGAAGTTTACAGTAATGTGAAAAAGAAAGAGTTCACAGGACTCAAAGCAGTCTATCAAAAACTCAGTACAGCCCAGGATTCAGTAGCTTTTAGAGCCACCTATAGCAGCAATAGCTTGAAGAAACTGTTTTCTGTATGACTATCACAGTGTTGTGGAAGAATTTAGGCCCACTCTTCTTTATAAGATTGCTGCAGTTCGTTGAGGTTTGCAAGAATGTCCCCTTCGTCTTTTTCCAAAACATGGGGTTACATTTAGGGTTATCACTAATGATAACAGACCTCGGAGGGTTCAGCATGTACTTCTTGTTATGCCCAACACAGCAAAACACAATGCCTCTGATTTTAAAATAAATCAGTTTATGAGGAGAAAAAAAAAAACTTAAAAAAAAAAAAAAGCCTGTCATGTCACATTTTTCGCAGTCGGAATGTTGATCCAAATGCACTGAAGCACCAAACATATTTGCTTTTACAAGAACAGCTCTATAAGTTTACCATAGGCTATTCTTGTAAATGTTTGTATTTTTATTTATTTAGTTATTTTATTTAGTTATTTATGCCAGGTCTGACAGGCAACAAGGAAGGGGCAAGAACAAGTCGAGGGAAGAAATGGGAAAAAAAAGGGGGGGGGAGAAGTATAGGGAAGAAAGGAAAAAAAATTATCAAAGAAGAGTAGATATACACACACACACTCATATATCCATATACACACACATGCACATACACACAATTTTGCAATAATGTGTGTGTATGCGCCTCTGTCATGCAGTGTACTCAATAATGAGGGCAAGAAACCGCAACCATGCCCCCCGCGATCCAGAGGCGAATAGGGAAGGACCCTGGGGACCCAGGCCATCCACAGCCCACTAGGAGCTCGGAAGACCTGAGGCCACATATCTGATGGCAACCACGTCCGCACCCCAGAGGAGGAAGGAGGGAGACCAAAGACGGAGCCCCCACGGTCAAAGGGCAGGAGTCCAGAGAGCCAGAGGCGATGAGCAACCCACCCCCCACAGGCCGGCACCCCCAGCACAAGCCGAGCATGCGATCCCCGAGGCCCCAAGCGCCCGAGAAAAGCCCAATCACCCGGCAGAGCCCCCCCCCCTCCACACCAAAGAGGCCCAAGCCACCCCCAGGTCACGGCTTCTTTTCCATCCAACGGGGTTCTGGTGCCAGTATTTGAACCGTTCAGTGGTTTTTCGACAGCAAACGCACTCGGTGCTCGGCCAAAAAAACGGGTTCAACTCGGCCCCGCAAGCTAGTTGGGCTTGAACCAAGAATGCGTGACGAAAGTGGCAGAAGGGCGTGACTCTGCCATCTCAATGTAAAGTTTTTACCGCTATTTCACTGCACTGCGTGTATTACATGAGAAAAGCTATGTGAATTCACGGCTGTGAATTAGGTTGGGCCCTGAGGCTGCTTTGTATCAGTTCATATCACATTACTGATAACACGTTTCGCCGGTTTATTGGAATGCGCACTAGTACTGGCATGAGCACCGGCACCTCTGCGGAAGAAAAAGTAGCATCTGTGTCTTTCATTAACAAACACACACACACACCCAGTAAAACACATAACTTGCAACATCTCTGCAAACACACAGTCACATCCAGCTCCAGTTTAAACTCAAATCAGCAGAAATGTCCTCCATTTTTTGCTGTCATTTGATGATGAATACAGATGAAGGTACAGTGC
>JAMQGT020012759.1:0-35888 GCA_024447675.2 Pterophyllum scalare | reverse complement strand
CAAATCTTAGAAACATGAGTGTCAAACCAGATACTTACTCTGGATGGCATTACTTTGGCCTCCAGTAACACTGTGAGAAATCTTGGAGTCATTTTTGACCAGGATATGTCCTTCAATGCACATATTAAACAGATATGTAGGACGGCTTTTTTACATCTGCGCAATATTTATAAAATTAGAAACATCCTTTCTCAGACTGATGCTGAAAAGTTAATCCATGCATTTATTACTTCTAGGCTGGACTACTGTAATTCATTATTATCAGGCTGTCCTAAAAGCTCCCTGAAAAACAGATTATATTTACTGTATTATTCCCACTATAATTCCACTAATACAGCAAATATTGGATTTATGCAGCAAAACTTGGTTTTCTTATATAATCTAAACAGAAAAAGCATTCGTGATTCTGCAGAGGAAACTATATTTGGAAAATAAAAGTCACAGTGCTGACGGTGCTGATTCCTCCTGAGCATGACTGCTTTGTAAAACGGACTTTGTACAGCAGTTTGGTGGTTTGCTCTACTGGAATGGTTTAAGGCTGATAATGTTGTATCAACATCAAAATACACATTGCAAATTTTTTAATAAATTACCATAAAAATTTATGTAGAAAATTTGCTGCTTTGTTATATCACTTTGGTAATCCAGTCTTGGTTACTGGGTGCAATATATTTAAAAACATCTTAAATACTGAATTTCCATGAGCAGACTCAACTGAAAGAGACGTTTCATTTAACAGCCCCAACATGCAAGAACTGAGTGGAAAGAAGGCTGATAATGTGATCAAATAAGTCCCACAAACTTGGACAAACATGAAGTTCTAGATGAACAGAAATTCGAGGTGCCAACTGGTCAGATGACTAACACATCTTTACCTGCAGGATGTCAAGCTCCATGCCTCAAGGATCTTAAACAAACACTTAACATGCTGCTGGTGTCTCACAGTGATTTAAACTGGATGGCCAACTTGAAAGGAGTTCCATCCTGAGCTGCTGACTTAATTAATGGGAGACTCATCAAGCACAATGCACTGAGACAAAATGTCATATCAACATTCATCAGAGTAGGAATGGATCACTGTCTACCACAAGATATGCATGCAGGGTTGTGTGGCTGAGACAAGGCCATTTATCACACTCCTCTTTCTTATTGTCTCACTCTCACACAGTGCCTGTCTCTTTCCTTATACAGTGGGTAAGGAAAGTATTCAGACCCCTTTAAAATTTTCACTCTTTCATTGCAGCCATTTGCTAAAATCAAAAAAGTTCATTTTATTTCTCATTAATAAACAAAGGAGTGGCTTCAGAACAACTCTGTGACCATTCTTGACTGGCACAGCCAGATCCCTGACCTAAACCCAACTGAGCATCTCTGGAGAGACCTGAAAATGGCTGTCCACCAACGTTCACCATCCAACCTGAGGGAGCTGGAGAGGATCTGCAGGAAGAATGGCAGAGGATCCCCAAATCCAGGTGTGGAAAACTTGTTGCATCATTCCAAGAAGACTCATGGCTGTACGAGCTCAAAAGGTGCTTCTACTCAATACTGAGCAAAGGGTCTGAATACTTATGACCATGTGATATTTCACTTTTTCTTTTTGAATCAATTTGCAAAAATTTCTACATTTCTGTTTTGTTCTGTCAAGATGGGGTGCTGAGTGCACATTAATGAGAAATAAAATGAACTTTTTTGATTTTAGCAAATGGCTGCAATGAAACAAAGAGTGAAAAATGTAAAGGGGTCTGAATACTTTCTGTACCCACTGTAGCTGGTTGTCAGATTCTTCACTTTGTTATAAGGACAACAGTGTGAACAAGTAAAGAGTGAGCTTGAAAACAACCTTTTCCTTTTAAGATCCATCAGCAGCTATACTACTGATCAAAAGTTTTAGAACACCCCAGTCTTCCAGTTTTTTAATTGAAATTCAAGAAGTTCAATGTCTCATTGTACTCTTTTTCATGAAATGAAAGCATAGACCAAATAAACATAAAGTTTAAAAAAAAAAGAAGTCATGGAATTAATTTATGGACCAGAATTTATTCTAACTGCCACCTTTGGGAGATATAACAGGTTAACACACTCACGGATTTCTTTCAACAACAGAAATCAAATATTCCTCAGAAAGTTCTTCCCAAATCTGTTGCAGAAGTCCCCATTAATATGTGGCATTTGTAGGTTGCTTTGCTGTCATTCTTCTGTCCAGTTCGACCCAAACCAGCTCAATGGGGTTTAAGTCTGGAGACGGTGCTGCCCACTACATGTTTTCAAGCTTACCATCTTGTTTCTTTTTCCCCAATGTAGTTCTGGCATAGCTTGGACTGGGTCATTATCTTGCCAAAGGATGAACCCCTGACCCACCAGGCACATACCAGATGGTACTGCATGGTGCTGCAAAATCCAGCTCCAGACCATCACACTTCCTCATCCATGTTTGACAGTTGACGTCACTCACTGAGGAACCTTGTTTGTTTTTTTTGCCTACTTGAAGGCGTACAAAAATCCTGTGTGATGAACTACTTCTTCCAGTCTTCAGTAGTGCATTGGTGTTTCATGGCTCAGGCAAGCCTCTTTTTCTTATTCTGACATCTTAGCAATGCTTTCTTGCTAGAACTCAGTTGTCAACCCGGCAACTTGAAGTAAATGGTAAATTGGCTAGTTCTTATATAGTGCTTTTCTACTCTGTCTGAGCACTCATACAACACATTTACATTCACCCATTCATACAAGCACTTCCATCAGTAACTAAGCTAAGTGCTTTTATTGTCTAACATTCACACACATTCACACTCCAACGCTTTGTGTCGGAGAGCAACTTGGGGTTCAGTATCTTGCCCAAGGATACTTTGGCATGCAGCCCAGAGCAGGAATCGAACCGCTGACCTTCCAGTCAGTGGGTGACCTGCTGAGCTACAGCCACCTCCAAAGTCTTCTCTTTACAGTTGAAACTGAGACTTGCTTACTGCGACCACTGTTAAACTGTGCTTGAAGCTGTGGTCCTGTGAGCCACCTGTCACACAAGTAGTTGACTCTCAGAAACGTATCTCCCGATTCTTGCCAGACCTCTTTCTGCCAGAGTTTCCCCAGTTTCTGAGTGCCCTTTGATGAAGAAGGAGGCTGTACTCACTGACACCTTCATAATTTCTCAGTAGAAAGACTTATAAGTGTTATGATTGATAGCACCAACTTTCAAGGCTTGATATTGAAAGTGGAAAGTTATCCACTATTGGATAACAGCTTTAAGTTGTTAACCCATTTCTTGTTCCCTTTTTGTATAAGTCTGAAATATACATTATTTTACAGTTTTGGTCAACCTTACCTTTTTTTTTTTAAAGATCTCTGGTACTTTACCACTTACCTTTGTACCATTTCAAGCTATTCATTGGAACTGAACTGCTTGAATTTCAGTTTTTTAAAAAAGTGAAGAATTGGGGTACTCCAAAAAGTTTGACTGGTAATGTATCATTAGGGTTGGGCTCTGCTTCATGCTAATCAGGGAAAAATTTTCAAACATTATCTTTGAAATAAAGTTGCCTAGTTTTTGGGGGGTTTGTTGTTGTTTTTGTTTGTTTGTTATTTGTTTAGGCATCACAGCTTTTCTGGTTTTACCTTGTTTTGGGGCATGCTCACTGGCTAATGACTTGTGACTGAGGAGTTGTAGCCTTGCCCGTGTTGCTCATTACCTCTGGTTTCCAAAAATTAATGATTCTAAAAAGAAACAATGGAGGAAAAGGAAATTTCTGATTTCACATATTTTGCCTTAAACAGTTGTCTTAATGAAGTCATGTGAAACAATAAGTTACCTCTTTTTAAATGGGTTACCTTTGCTGGAATGTAAACAAGTACATTTACTGTCCTTAATGCAACTTTAACGTAGTAGTGGTTTGTACATCTACATTATAGCATCTCATTTAGTAAAAACACATAATGTCATTATACAATCCACTATAACCCTTTAATGCCTGAACCATGAAATAATTGCCGGAATTTCCTTTTTTTTTTTTTTTTAAATGGGGTGTTTATTTGACCTTCTGACAAATAAAAAAAAAAAATCAAGATTAATTTGCATATGAGTTTAAATTTTGATCAAATTTGCTAAAACTGGATTCTTCATTTTTGCAATTAATTACTTTTAAATGTGTTGTGTAATTTATTTAGTTTTTGGGGAGGAAAAAATCATACTGATGATGCAGAAGTCTCAGAAACTCACAAAAACTCATTGTGTCAAATATGGTGCACGTGGCATTAAGGGGTTAAAGATGAAATCAAGTGTTTAAATCCACCCATCGGCCCAACCCCCCCCCCTTTTTTTCTTTTTTTTTCAGCACCATGCAGCTGGGGTCCATTCACCCAAATAAGTATAACTTCCAATAATAAGTGGATTTTAAACTTTTAAATTTCATCTCCCATGAGCTTTGGACGGTCCTACCCCATGGGCTGGGAACCCTTCAGCTTATACCAACAAATAATTGCATACATCAAAATATAAGCTCCACACCAAACAGCTGTAACAGTAAAATTCCAGTCATACATTGATGCATCAGTATTTCTAATCATGTGTAATTGTATATCTGGGTGAGTATGTGGAGATTTTATTGTTGTTGACTTAAGGAGGATTTTTAATGCAGGATATGTAATCAAGTGTTCATGTCAAGGTTGACATTGGTATGTTTTTTAAGGAGTACTGAGCTCACAAGCCAAAATCTTTTTAACTTTTAATCTTTGAGTTGTGTACTTACTGAACACTTTATTATGAATACTTGTACAAAGTACTGAAATCTGTTAAAGCAACCATAAATGCTACTTTTGCTGAATCTTTTTAAAGCAGCATAAAATGCAAGTGCAATTCCTAAGTTTGAGCTGCTCAGAGGTAGCAGTTCCACTCTGGCTGCAGCCTGCTGTTTTTATTGGCAGTCACAACCCTTTTGTACCATCATAGAAAACAATAATTTATTGAAATTACAGACCAACATTTATACTGGAATACAAAGCCATCTTGAAATACTTGTGCAACTGCAGATGGACAATTAAATACATCTTATGTGGGTTCACTGCTTTTCATTTCTTCTTGAATAAATAAATAAATACATAAGAGCATACACATGAATAGACTGTATATACATAAATCTTTGTCACATATACTTTCAAGCATAAACATCATTGTTTCACACAGTAGTGTCCTCTGTATGGGATGTGTTTGTGTGTTTGGGGGGGGGGGCTGAACAGCAAACACATACTATGAAAGTAGATTGTGAAGAGCAGTGTCACAGCAATTAGGGACAAAAACGGACATGAATCGTTTGTTGAATCTGTTTTCATACTAATTTCACTGACTTCCGCAGCAGAAAGGTGTTTCAAAAGCGTCCTTGGTGCATCGTATAGGAAACAGAAAAACTACGCAAGTTTGGAGCTGAAAATACTAGAATGAAAATAAAAAATAAGAATCCACATGCTTTGAAGAAAGATTTCAAAAAGTGAGTATGACAATATGGCGCGTTCTTTTCACTGTGACAGCCTTCTTCTATCAGTATGATCAGCAGTGTTTAGAGGCTGATTTCTCCACAAGTCCGGATGGAGAGGGCAAACCGTCCCAAATTAGTCCGGGTACAGAAGGAAACCTGAAAACGTGCTGTATTTGTTGTTGTTTCCGCCGTGCGCCTTTCCGCCGTCCAGTTTGACATAAATCTCGTCTCCAGAGTCTAGATGCAGGACAACGCTGTTGCTGGCGTAGTCGTAATTCTGATCAGCGTCCTGCGCTATGGCGCTGGCCCGGACCTGCAAATGAAGAGGGAGAGGGGGGGTGACGTTAATCAAACAGCAGAAAGCAAGTATGTCCTGCATCCCGTAAACAAGCCCTTCACAATATAGAACACGGGTCCTCACTAGATTCTTGGATTGAGATGACAGTGCGTGCGTAATTGCGCACCAGCGGAAAAGCCATTCATGCGCTAATCAAACAGAGCTTACATTTGTTTGATAAGATCGTGTATAGCGCGGGTTCTTAGGAAACAAAGGATATTTACCTGTCCGTTTTTACATAAATCTGCCCACATGCTTGTTCCGTCGCCTCCGCGCATTAGCACATGATAGGTGAAGTAATAAATCCCCGACACCTGGCATGTAAACTTGCCGGTTGTCGGGTCATAGTGGTTCCCCAGGTTCGTGACAATGTCGTCAAAGCGCAACACTTCGTATCCCTCGTGAGGATTTTTCAGTCCCACGTAAAACGCTATCTTTGCTCCGCCGATAGCCGTGCCCAGTTCTCCGGCGGTCTCGGTCCGCGCTGTGTCCTCCACTCCGGAATACCCGATCTTTACAGAATCTCCTCTATCCCCCGGAGGCCCCCTTGGCCCGGGTGGTCCCGGTTCGCCAGGCGGTCCCCTCGGCCCGGGTTTCCCCGGCCGACCCGGCTCGCCCTTAGTTCCTTGAACAAAGCTGGGAGAGGGAATGGCGCTCAGATCCTGCATGACCTCCAAAGCCGTCGCGCTAGGTTTGGGGTTGTACGGATCACAGATCATCCGACAGGTGCCCATCATCTCGTAGTGCGCATCGGTCTTAGAGGTTTGGACTACCAGGGGAATCACGATAATCAGAGCCAAAACCATGATGATGCCAACCACAGCGGCGATGATTCTCTTCCTCTGGAGAGTCCGAGAAGCAAGCGCTAAGAAGTCCGTTTTGCTTTGGGACGTAATGGTGGAAGGTAGTGAGAGCTCTAAAAGTAAAGGCGATAGGAAAGCGGATCTAAACGAGGCACTCGGTCTAAGGTTGAAGTGAAGAGGGGGAGGAGAGAGAGTCCACTCCAGCCTGCAGCGTTTACCGCGGTGCCACTGTCACTTCACGCAGATGACGGGAAATATTCGTTTTGGCATGGCTGGACGCAACAAGAGGCTTCCAGCGGTTTTTGTTCTTCCCAAAACAGAGAGAGGGGAGCTGTTCAGGGCAAAGCCTGTTACAGTTTGGATTAAGACAGCTGCAATAATTCTGTGATCTTTATGTATGAATTATAAATCCCTCTATATAGCTCTCAGGGACCGGGATCAGGACGGATTATTGACACTTTGAATTATCAGCAGACCGTGACACATTTCCACTTTTATCTCCCCAAGTTTGAGGAAATTACCTCAAAAGCAGGTTTTATCTTTGAGAAGAGGGGCCGAATAAATTAATGGAGATGGAGCAGTTCAGTGTGTCCTACAGTCTGCATACAAGGCTCATTTCACCATAAACCAGCATCAGTATAACTTCTGCCAGGACATTGTGTGTTGATTTTAAAAAAAGATATGATTATTGTTATTACATAAGCAAATTATTATTATTAATAATAATAATATCTAGCAGATGCCTCTCCACTATACAGTTACTCTGTATTATAGAGGCTGACAACATGTGTTATGAAATATTTGTGGCAGCGGAGCTGAATCATGCTTGTTTTATGCTTATGCAGGAGGCTGTGGAAGCCACAGACTGCCTGTTTACCTGCAGAAAATGTTTGCAGACAGATGGGGGCAGTGTCAAAAGCATGTGATGCCATGGGCTAGTCCTATTCTTGCATGCTGCTGTTGGCTGAGCCACAGAGAAGAGCAAAATTCTAACATACAAAGAGCTAACTGAATGCTAGAAACAATGAAAAGTGTCCACCACAGCCACTGTCTGTTTATTTATTTTATGATTTTTGTCTCCAGTTCCCAGTGAACTCTGCTGCCACTCTCTTCCATTTTCTGTCCCACTTGTCATCCAATCAGCATTTGACCAGCTAAGTCCAGGGATGTGCAGTTAGGATTTTGGAGGACTGCACAGGAGCATGTTTGCAGTGGGTGAAAACCCCTCTCCTTACGCTGTCTGGATGGAAACCAGGTATCCACCGTTATGTCCTGCTGCCTGTCCAGGAAAGCAGAATTAATAGTTCAATGGGGGTGGTGTGTTCTTAGTCCAGTGGCAGTCCAGGAGTCCCGGTACCGGTGGGACACTCTTGCTTCTGGTGTTGTTGGTCTATCAGCAGAGAAGAGTGATGGTATTACATACAAAAAGCATGACAAAATGAATTTTTGAAGTTTAAGAACAGCACTTTAGTGGGATTTATGTTTAAAAAGGGTTTCAATAAAAACAGCTAATGTCTTTCTGTCACCAAACCGAACGAGTAAAGATGGTGAGGCAGACACACAGGACGTGTGATAGGATATGAGCGCTCACTAAATGTTTTGATGAGGGTGAAAATGATGTGAGTCACTTGCTATGACCTGCACAGTCACCAGATCACAACTCAGTTGAATCATCACCATATGCTGTGCGTTGACAATGCTGTCTGCCATCATCATCAAAACACCAAATGAGGGAATATCTTAGAATGGTGTTCATCTCTCCAGTAGAATTCCAGAGGCTTGGAAAATCTCTGCTAAAGAACACTGAAACTATTCTGTTAGCACTTTCTGTTGTTGTTGTTGTTTAAATTTTGCACCATCTCCATATCGAAACTCTAATCAATTGGTCCACATTGCAGTCCCAGACTTAAAAACACATAAAAAAAAGAACTAAATATTTGGATCCTTGATATTTATTACTGTCATGCTGTGATCTATTTAACCACAGAGCATTTGTTTATATTAGTTTAGTACTAAATTTTATATATATATATATATATATATATATATATATATATATATATATATATATATATATATAATTATCCTACTTTTCATGTGACTTTATATTGGGAGGCAGCTGTCCCAAACTCTGACATCTAAATTTCAATGAATGAACATAGATTAAAATAATTCTTTAAAAAATTTTATTTGATTGTATTCTAGGTATCTTTTTGATATATTTTAAACATTTTAACAATTTAATATTCAAATTGATTTTGTGGTTTTGTCATGAATTGAAGAAGTTTATGTCAAAAAAGCTGTCCTTCTTATCACTCTCACTACCAAACACATAATTTCTGCAACTAAATAAAAGTTTTTGTTTTTAGTGATATATGTTATGTTTTATTCATGAACATCAAATCTATGACTGCCAGTCATTTTTAGCCTAATGTTGCTGCGTTATGTTAAGGATTAGTTAAAATTGTCACTACCAAAACAGTCACAGCATAACATATGGCAAAGTTATGACTGTGACCTGACTGTTTTCTAGTGACAAAAGTGGATGTCAATTATTATTATACATATGAATACAGTTCATTTTTCAAACATACAAATAATCTTATTTCTATTTTGTCATGTATTTTCTGAGGGAAAAATAAAAGATAAAAATGCCTACACAAAAGAATAAGTGGTACAAAGAAAAAACCCAGTAAAATACCTGTTAATAGACTCCAAAACCACAAGGAGTTGAGCCATGAAATTTATCACGTGTGTTCTTTACTCTTCAAAGCTGTGCAACACAATATTCATATTATTGGATGTTAAGTACCCTTTGTATAGGAAGGCTTCCAGGCTGCTAGTGCAGCCTCCTTTCATGCCTGATTGGCTTATCCTAATCATGTGACCATATTGTGCTGTGTGATTGGCTAACCTACCTGACCTTTATTGACTGATATGGAGAAAGTGGGGAATCCCCATATATCCAAATGGCTAAGTCACTGAACAGCTGACATTAGCTGATGGTGAGAACTTCAGGTAAAGTGCCAGCCTGTTTATGCTCAGTTCTGGCTGAACTTATTGATTAGCCTGTGACGCCACTTCTGATTGGCTGAGCATTGTCTGTCATGTTGGTCAGGGATGACTCATAACCATAAATAGTACAGACTGTGACTCATCATTGAGCAGTAATAAAGCCATACCTACTGCTCAGCAATGTTGCTCAAATGTAAACAACATGGTTTCATTATGTTTTGTACATGGCTGCCTTATTATTATGGAATAGAACCGCCAACCTTCCAATTAGTAGGTGACATGTTCTACCTCCTGAGCCACAGCCACCCTACCCCATTATGTACTAGTATTTCTGTACACACAAGTATAATATGATGTGAATACTTTGTAAGTATGCATTATATCTGGCTTATTGTTATAGATTATATAAACAGAAAGACATTATGGTAAATGGACTAGTTCTTATATAGTGCTTTTCTACTCTTCTGAGCACTCAAAGCGCTTATACAACATGTTTACATTCACACAAGCACTTCCATGGTTAACTAAACTAAGTGCTTTTATTATCTAACATTAACACACATTCACACTCCACCGGTTGTGTCGGAGGCCAACTTGAGGTTAAGTATCTTGCCCAAGGACACATTGGCATGCAGCCTAGGGTAGCCAGGAATCGAACCGCCAACCTTCCGTTCAGTGGGTGATCAGTGCTCTACCTCCTGAGCTACAGCCACCCCTTTATAGGAGTAAAGTATGTATTTTCTCTAATTTGTTTATCATGGAAATATTTTGTCAGTTCTAGGATGTGGTTACCAAAAAGTATTTGTGGAAGTGTTAAGTGTCTCTTACAGGATGCTTACACTGGTTTTGATTTGATGAGGATTAATATTGAAAACATATTTTGTATGTATGTAATATATCTTTACTGACTAAACTAAACTAAAAGTATTTGTAATGTTAAATGTTTAGGGCAAGGCCTCCAAATTAGTCTCTGGAGCTTGAATAAGGGCGACTGGACTTCTTTAAGTGTCTTTCACCTCTCATCCGAGCAGTTTCTTCAGTTCTCAAACCAGTAGATGGAGAGACCCAGGTATTCTAACCCCAGTGGGAGTTGTGCCCAGGAGGTGGATGTGACCCACTGGTGTTCATGTGAATAATCACATGCGCCAAGGTGTGAAAGAAGGCATGGGTCATTACAATCAGTGGTTTCAGGTGAAGCCAATGTGGGGCTTCACCCCATTCTATCAAGTGACCTACTGAGGTCACCTGAAGAAAGGTGCAAATGGCGGTTGAGTCGCCTGGGAACATGTGAACATTGGCATAGTTGAAACAGTGTCCTTTATCCTTTAGGTGCAGCTGTACAGCTGAGTCTTGTCCTGCCGAGGTGCCCGTGTTCACATTTCGGACCGAGAAGACAGATGATTTGAAAGAGGAGTTAAAGAAACATCTATGTCCACTGTGAAGATCCATCATTGAACAGAGGAGGTGGACTGTGTCACCAACTTCCCCCCGTCTACAATGCTGTCCCTGAGTTCAATCCCCATTTGCGCTTTCAGGTGGGCTCCCTCTCAGTGGCATGACGGCTCCATGTACATGTACAGATGTTCGGGTGCTAACCCGGATTGTATCCAAAAAACATCAAACCATGGCTGCCCAAATCACGGCAGAATTAAATGTGCACCTCAACTCTCCTGTTTCCACCAAAACTGTCCGTCAGGAGCTCCACAGGGTCAATATACACGGCCGGGCTGCTATAGCCAAACCTTTGGTCACTCGTGCCAATGCCAAACGTCGGTTTCAATGGTGCAAGGAGCGCAAATCTTGGGCTGTGGACAATGTGAAACATGTATTGTTCTCTGATGAGTCCACCTTTACTGTTTTCCCCACATCTGGGAGAGTTACGGTGTGGAGAAGCCCCAAAGAAGCGTACCACCCAGACTGTTGCATGCCCAGAGTGAAGCATGGGGGTGGATCAGTGATGGTTTGGGCTGCCATATCATGGCATTCCCTTGGCCCAATACTTGTGCTAGATGGGCGCGTCACTGCCAAGGACTACCGAACCATTCTGGAGGATCCAATGGTTCAAACATTGTATCCTGAAGGCGGTGCCGTGTATCAGGATGACAATGCACCAATACACACAGCAAGACTGGTGAAAGATTGGTTTGATGAACATGAAAGTGAAGTTCAACATCTCCCATGGCCTGCACAGTCACCAGATCTAAATATTATTGAGCCACTTTGGGGTGTTTTGGAGGAGCGAGTCAGGAAACGTTTTCCTCCACCAGCATCACGTCCTGACCTGGCCACTATCCTGCAAGAAGAATGGCTTAAAATCCCTCTGACCACTGTGCAGGACTTGTATATGTCATTCCCAAGATGAAGTGATGCTGTATTGGCCGCAAAAGGAGGCCCTACACCATACTAATAAATTATTGTGGTCTAAAACCAGGTGTTTCACTTTCATTGTCCAACCCCTGTATTTATGTATGGTGATGTGAAGAGTTTCACTAGTCACTTTGCCAGCGTGCTAACGTTTCCTTGTTCCGGAATATTCCACATGATTTTTCTCCCATGTAGTTTGCACCCCACCTGCCATGACCCTGCACACCACTAGTGGGGCATGCCCCATAGTTTGAGAAACATTGTGCTACTGTGTCACATGAATAAAGTTTCCAAAATCTACAATATCCAGCTGTATGTTGTAAAGATTTAGATGTCATTCTGCATGACTTTGTCTCATCATGACTACAAGTTTGTAGTCAGTATTTGGACAGATGTAAATCTAAAATCACTCAACAGCTCCAGCTGTTTCTTTTAATGAATCCCAGAAAAGAGATAACGCCACACAGCTTTTAGAACCATCACAGTATGTAAAGTAAACATGTTTGCTTAGGCTTGATTTTAAGACATATTTAGTGTCAGTTTTTAAAAACTCATTCATATAACTTAATGAGCATTTCTTTTCTTTTTTTATGTGTGACATTTTATCCCAGTTGTCATAGGCCAAAATGTGGGGTACACCCTGGACAGGTTCCCAGAGCACATTCCAAAAGACTCATACAATGAGCAGAAGAATATGGATGTATGTGATATTTTATTAATATAATTATTCATTCATTTTATATACTTTATATATAAATGCACTTTGTATTTGTGCTACAGATTAGACAAGCATCCAGAGTTACGTCCTCTACCAGGGTCAGTGCCTATTTCACAAAAAAAAAGATCCATACCACAATGTTACCTTTACACATGCTCCAACTCTCCACCAGCTTTCAAGAAATGTAGCTTTTATAGCTAACAGAAAAAACAAAGAAAGTACCTATACCATAAGATAAGATGAGAGCATTAATAATTCATCCATCCATTCGCTTATCCTGTTCAGGGTCATGGGGGGGCTGGAGCCTATCCCAGCTGACACAGGGCGAGAGGCAGGGTACACCTGTACAGGTCGCCAGCCTGTCACAGGGCCAACACAAAGAGACAGACAACATCCACACCTATGGGCAATTTAGAGAGACCAGCTAACCTAACCCCAGTATGTGCATGTGTTTGGACTGTGGGAGGAAACTCACACAGACACAGGGAGAACATGCAAACTCCACACAGAGAGAGGAGGGGCCTGGGCCAAGGTGGAATTGAACCCAGATGTTATTCTAACTGTGAGGCGGCAGTGCTAACCACTGCACCACCGTGCTGCCCAGCATTAATAATAAGAACAATAAAACTAGCCGATGGAATACAATTTTAGTTCTAAACTGATCTTGTGTACTTTATCTATATGCAACCTACCACGCCCCTTTCCCCCTAGAAAGCGCTCATCCAGATTTCCTTGGTCTCACTGACTCTTAATCTCACTCAGTGGGTGATCCAACTCATGAAAAAAGACATACACTCGACCTGGTGCTTTCATATGGTCTGGATGTCTGTATCGCTGAAATTAAGGACTGTGAGTCATTTTCCTGTCATTTTTAATATTGTGCTATGTAAACAGGGGCTGAACAGCGAGAGACTTGTGCAACATTTGTGCACAATAAATCCCGTGAGTTTTCAGTTTTCCTCCACTCATACTAACTCTGTCCTTTGTGATGCCAACCTCCACACTGATCTACACGTTGAAGAGTTAGTTAGTGTTTTTAACTCAACATGTTCTGATATCCTGGATTCTGTCGCTCAGCTCAGGATCAAACGGACCAAATCATCACATCAGCCCTGGCTGAATGACACCACTCGCGCTCTCAGAAGCAAATGTCGGCGCACCGAGAGAAGGTGGAAGTAGGACAAACTCCAGGTGTCTTTAGGGATCCTTTGTGACCGTTTATCAGAATATCAGAGGACTGTTAAAGCTGCGAAATCTGTTTTTCTGTTTAACCTGATTTCCAGGACCTCGAGCTCTTTAATATTTTTAACTCTTTCATTCACCCCTGTGACATTGCTCCTGTGGAGACTTCTTCTGCACTTTGTGATCAGTTCTTGAAACACTTTGTTGATAAAATCTCCTCTTTATGGTCTTCACACTCACAGGCTGTTTTAGATCAAGATTCACCTTCTAAATGCTCAGCTGTTTTTCAGCAGTTTGAGCCCGTGACCTTTTTAGTTTTAAAGGAAGTGGTGTCTCATCTAAGGCCTTCTAATTCCCCTCTAGATATTGTTCCCTCTTGCCTGCTCAAAGAAACTCTTCACGTTATTGTGCCTAATATTTTGCTCATATTAAATGCCTCTTTGTTATCAGGCTGTTTACCAGTTGCCTTCAAACATGTTGTTGTGCAGCCTATTATTAAAAAGAAAAATCTTGAAACAAATGTTTTTTCCAATTATAGGCCAATTTCTAAACTACCTTTTATGTCCAAAATGTGAACTCAGTTGTAAAGTCTGGTTTTTATTAGTTACGGCTAACTGCCAAAGCTAGATCCTATCTTCCTCCAAAGGACTTCAAAAAACGTATTCATCACCTGTAGATTCAGGTCTTGAACGATCATCTCTCTGTTTGAAGGTAGTCCAAAATGCTGCTGCACATCTTTTGACAGGCACTAGAAAGCATGAACACATCACTCCAGTTTTAGCAGGTTTACACTGGCTCCCTGTCCAGTCTCGTATTGATTTTAAGATTCTTTTACTTACTTTTAAAGTCTTAAATGGAATGGCACCCAGCTATTTGGCTAAGCTGCTCCAACTATCTAACCCTAAAAGAGCACTTAGATCATCTAGCCAGATGCTCTTAGTGCAAACAAGGTCTCATTTTAAACATAGAGGGGATCGGGCTTCTGCACTCGCAGCCCCTAGACTGCCCCCTAGCCCCTGTTTGTACTGCAGAGTCCATATAGTGATTTAAATCCTCTCTAAAAACTCACCTTTTTACCTTGGCTTCTAATTCAAGTCCAGTTTGAGTTCCATCATGTTTTATGTTGTGGTGTCTCTTGTTTTAGTGTGTTGTTAGTCATTTTTTATTGCATTGTATTTATTGTATTTCTATGTTTTTATGTTCCATGCTTTATTCTATTTTATTGAAATATGGAGTTATCTTGCTTTTTTTTGTAGTTAATCTTTGGCTCAACAATGCTGTTTTTAAATGTGCTCTAGAAATAAAATTGACATTGACATTTATCTTCTAATAACTGAGACAGCTGTTCATGGCAGGTGTATCTAAAGCCAGGCCAGTGAGCAGTCATATGTCATACACAGAACATCATCTCCTGAAGTTGTCTTCTTACTCAGCAAAATGCAAACTGTTGCTGAATAAAAGCCACATTTCACCTCTGGTTTACCCACAGTTACCGACACATAATGAATATGGATTTATTCAGCTTCTAAACATCCAGCTGAGAGTGAATCTTTTTTACTTTGCTCTTTTCACTTGTATCCATCAGGGAATGCTGTCTCACTGTAGGGACTCTGCAGCTTCCGGTTTGTGTCAGTATACTTGTCTGCATTGATGACACTGCAGTAATGTGGATCTAATATGGATCTGCAGAAATCTGTGAAATGTGGCTTTTATTCAGCAACAGTTTGCATTTTGCTGCTGTAGTCCCAGCCTGTTTTAGACAGCTTGCCTCACTATCTATCTATCTATCTATCTATCTATCTATCTATCTATCTATCTATCTATCTATCTATCTATCTATCTATCTATCTATCTATCTATCTATCTATCTATCTATCTATCTATCTATACATACAATAAAAATGTTATCATTAATGGGTGCTTATTCTGCTCATCTCCAGTTACATATTTTTATTATTCAACTTTATTAGAGTAGTTTTGCATTTACAGTTCAGGATAGTTCTCATTTATATTATGGTGCTTCTACTGTTACAGTGTACTACAGTGAGTAGGTATAATCTCTGTCTGCTGTACTCTCTATTTCATTACTTTGTAATGGCCTCAAAAATGAAGAAAAAAAGACTCCTACTCTACTCACTAGATTTGTGTTAGGATTTAGTGATGTTCTCTTCAGTTAACTGATCTGCTTCACTCTCCCAATGGTACGATGTCCATGCTTTGTGCCGCAGCAGCAGTGTACAACACAGTAGAAACATGAAATATAACTATCTGACTATTTATGATTTTTGGAAAGTCCACAAATGACAAAATGTTCTGTGTGTTTGTTATTGCTGCTTCTTTTCCCCGAAAATCTTCCATGCAAATCTGTATGATTTTATTCTATCTGCCTTAAAGGAACCTTGATATCTACCATATCTATCATATCTAACATTTTTTCCAAATGTGAGAGTAAAAAAATTATTGTAAAGACTCAGACTTGTGACTGTCACGTAAGAGCAGCCAAAAATAAATATATGAATAAAAAATCATTTTAAAAAAATGGTCATATTCTGGCAACTGGGATACCAAGAAATAGACAATAAAATAATAGAAAATTACCATCACATAAGAACACAGAAAATTTCCATAATTAAAATATGGAAAATTTATATATAATATATATGGTTTTTTTAAAAGTATATTTGTGGTCAGTTTGAACTTACGTGAATTTTTAAAAAATAAATTTTGCATGTTAGATTAAAGATGTCATCGTGTGAAAACAATGCAATTACCTAATGATATGTTTAAACACTTTTTAATACAATTAATCAGGTTTAAAATTGCTACAGAAAATACTGCTACTAATCTGGTTTTATTATTTAATTTTATGTAAAAATAAAACCATGTTCTATATTTAATGTAATAAAGTGATATACCACCTATAAAAAAGTCAAAATACTGTTAAACTAGTAACTGGGTTTATAATTATAATTATAACCTATACTATACTATACTATATATATATATATATATATATATATATATATATATATATATATATATATATATATATATATATATATATTATAGCCTACTGCTCATCTTTTATTATATGAACTGTAAAATGGGTTTGTGCACGTAACTATGTCTAAAAATCATTTATGGTTAATGGAGCTTTACTATAAAGTTATTGGATTTACAAGAAAGTCCAGAAATGTTTTTGTAATTACAATACAGTATACAGTATAATGTTAATTACAGATCTTACTAAGTGCATACTAAATGGTTCCACATACAGTTGTGTATATTTAATGGATATGAACATTAAAAGAGTTGCCCTTAGTATAATGTTAGCTTTACTTTGCTTTTACTTTGTTTATAATCCTGCTGTTATACAGCATTACTACATTTCAATTTGCTATATTTGTTCTTAAAGACATTTTTCAAAAATCTACTGCTGCTGTAAGACCACTTCATCACTCCATATTATATATATATGTATGTATGTATGTATATATATATATATATGTAAATGTCCGTTCTGTGGTTATAAGTTGAATCTATGTTGTTACCCATTATGTACAATAGAGGGTGCTGCAGCCTAGTTGGCAATGAGCTGTGCCTTCGCTAAAAACCGAAAAATAAGAGTTAGGGAAGTTTTTTGGTGCACTTCCTGTACTCGGGGCTGGAATATCCCGCAGATGGGAGAAGGAGGGAGATTCTCTTTGTCGTTGTGAATCGGAGCTGGTGGTGCGCATTTGTTGGAAAGCAGCTCAAGGAGGACTCGTAGCAGCACGGCACAAACTTTAAAATGATCACCTTGCAGCCCTTGGACAGCGGAGCGAGGTACATGATTAAAGCTGTATTAGTTCACAAAGTTTGCACTTTATGTAATGTATTCATGTTCTGAGTTAATCAAAGGCACCTAAGCAAATGTATGTTTATGTTTTCTTTTAGTTTTCACGGTGTATTTGGTGCACTCGAGCTGTATTTGAGTTTGAATCAAGTAAATGTGAATCTACTGCACCCGTCGAGGCTCTCCGTGTTTTCTTGGGTCTGAGGGTCTGCTACAGTGAAAACTCGTCGCTGAGTGAAAACTTCGGACGCTGAGTGAGTGAAAATCCCACGGTAGATCAAGAGCGCAACCCACGTGTCAGTCGAGCGAGGCCTGTGCGACAGCCGAGAGAGACTCTGCTACTGTGAAGAATTATTACTCCTTCATCACCGTTCTTCATATTGAACTCTGACTTGGCTACTCACAAAAGGTTCAGGTATTATACTCTATAAAGACTTTGCTGACAGCAAAATAAAATTACCTGCACGCTAATTCAGTGTTTAATGCCTCAAATGTAGTTGTGGTTTCACCATTTAAAGCTACATTGTATGTGTATCAGGTAAATGCTATTCCTTAAATTGTATGGGTCGTTTATCTTCCAAAGTAACTTGTGGTATGACAGCAGTATTTACAGTCAAGGTGTGGTTGCTAACTTGTGTGCCTACATGGTTTAAATGTCTGATCTGAGTGTTGTTTCCTAAATAGTCTTAAAGTTAAAGCAACACTCATTCAAACTTAAGTCCAGACATTACAACAAAGAGCAAATACACACATTAAAGAAACAAATGTCGTGCCCTGCTGAAGAACCCGACAACGTAGAGCAGCAAGAAGTGAGATCCAGCAATCGTGAACGATGCCTAACCGAAAAGGGCAAGGAAATGCATGAACAGGATGCAAAGAAAAATGAAAAGGCATTTAACAGAGCGTATAACTCCTGGAAGGAGTCAGCTAAAGAAATCAGAACAAAACTAAAGGCTTTCTACTCACCTGAAGGATTAAACAGTGCCAGCCATGAGATAAGGGACAAGCATGCAGTTGTACAACAATATTATGAGCCCATTCGCCGCAACCAAAGCATGACCCCAAACATAGTCAAAAGAATGGATGCCTGTACTGTGCTTACAATGGACATTTGTGAGGTTATTGCTAAACGACAAGAAAATATTGATCAGCCCTTTAACGATCATCTTGAAAAGGAAAGGGTAAGGGTAATGCTAAACAAAAAAGACTATGGCTCTGTGTTTGGTGACACAAAAACTGAAACATCATTTCCAGATGGTTCAGTTGCACGCTCAAAGGCAGATTCTACAAGCTGTCAAGAGGCAGAAGCTGAATTTGCAGCTAAAATAGAACAAGCAAAGGCCACACAAAAGATACTTGCACAGCAAACTAAAGTCAACCAAATGGAGAATGAATGGAAATTAAAGGAAAATGAGGCACTGGCAAAGTTAAAACAAGAAGAATTGGAAACAAAGTCAAGGCTTGAGCAGGAAAAAATTAAACTACAACAGTTAAAGGCAGACAGTGAAGTGAAAATAGCAGCAGCACGAGTAAGAGCTTTAAGTACTTTAAACGACCTTGAAAACTGTGATGTAGCATCCTGCCACAACTTGGAAAATGCTTTAAATGACCCTGTCAGTGCACCACAGCCCTCCTTAAATCCGTTGGCTCCATCATTTAAACATCACCACATCAGTGCAGAACGAGAAGGACTTAGCTTAGCTGAAGCTCTTGCAAACTCCCTCACCTTAAACAGACTTCCTGTACCTGAGCCAGCTATCTTTAGTGGTGACCCTCTAAAGTTTGTTGACTGGAAAGTATCCTTTAATGCACTAATTGGCAACAAACCCTTACCTGTGTGTGAGAAAATATTGTATCTAAAGAGTTATCTCGCAGGTGAAGCACGAAAGGCAGTAGAGGGATATTTTTTCCGTAACACTGAGCAGGCATACCAGGGCATTTGGAATGTTCTACAAGAAAGGTATGGCAGTCCATTCATTGTCCAAAGAGCATTTAGAAACAAGCTTGCAAAATGGCCCAAAATAGCTGCTAACGATCCCCTGGCATTGAGAGAGTTTGCAGACTTTCTCCAAAGCTGTGCAGAGGCAATTCCCCAAGTTAAGGGCCTGGATATCCTCAATGATTGTGAGGAAAATCACAAGCTTCTTAAGAAGCTGCCTGACTGGATAATACAGAGGTGGAGTCGCATTGTAGTGAAGGAGCTAGACAAACAGCAGGAATATCCTAGCTTTGCTCATTTCACACAATTCATACAAAGGGAAGCTAGAGTGGCTTGCAATCCTGTCGCCTCACCATTCCTAATGAATGAAAAAACTGAGGAGAGACACATTAAAAGAGCTAAAGCACTTAGTACAACTGTCCAGACAAGGCCTCCCTTACCCACAGTGGTCACTCCTAAACCTAAACCACCTTGTTTGTTTTGCAAGGATGAATCGCATGGCATAACCAAGTGTCCTGCCTTTGCAGCAAAAACCAATGATGAAAAGAAAGTTTTCATTCGTGAAAAGCATCTCTGTTTTGGGTGTTTGAGAAAAGGCCACGTAACTAAAGAATGCAAAGGACGTCACTCCTGCAGTAAGTGTGGTCGACGTCACCCCACCTGTCTGCACACAGAGAGAGTAAAAGAACCAGAAGAAAGGAGAACTGAGGCCTCTGTGCCCCCAGCTGAGAGCTCAAACAAGGAAGTGCATAAAGTCATGACCCATGTACTCACAAGAAAAACATCTGCCACGTCCAGCATAGTACCAGTTTTTGTGTCAGTTGCATCTGAGCCACAGAAAGAAATACTCACATACGCCATGCTTGACACCCAGAGCGATTCTTCTTTTATTTTAGAAGATTTAGCCTCGGAGCTGAAGGTGGATTCTCAACCAGTGCATTTAAAACTCAGCACAATGACTTCTGTTGACACAGTTGTGGCGAGTAAACTTGCTAGCAACTTGCAGGTGCGTAGCTTTGACTCTGACACCCATGTCAAAATAAAACAAGCCTACTCTCGTGACTTTATCCCAATTGACAAGTTCCATATTCCCACCAGAGAAACTGCACTTCATTGGCCACACCTTAAAGGCCTAGCCAATCAGTTACAGCCACTACAGGACTGTGAAGTGGGCTTGTTAATCGGTTACGACTGTCCATCAGCACTAGCCCCCCTAGAGATTGTTGCAGGACAGCTAAATGAGCCTTTCGCACAAAGAACTATACTTGGTTGGAGTATCATTGGGTCTTGTAATCCCCACTTGGACAGAGAGGGAAATCAGAGTTACGTCCACCGAATTGCAGTCAAAGAAATGCCCACACCCCCAGCCGTTGATGTGCTTAAAGTCTTAGAGTCAGACTTCAACGAGAGAAACTACGAGGATAAATACGTATCCCAGGATGATGTTCGTTTTTTACAAATTCTCAGTGACACCATAGAACAAAGAGAAGATGGACACTACCAGATGCCCCTTCCCTTCAAGGACAATAAGCCACCAGCCCTTCCCAACAATAAGAGGCTAGCCACAGTTCGACTGCAACACCTAAAGAAAAGGCTAAAGGCTGACAAACAGTATCACGAGCATTACCGCGCCTTTATGAGTGGCATCATCAGCAGTGGTGATGCAGAACCAGCCCCTCCTGTGACTGATGATGAGATTGCATGGTACATCCCACACCATGGGGTGTACCACCCCAAAAGGCCAGCAAAGCTAAGAGTCGTCTTTGACTGCTCTGCTAAGTTTCTTGGCATCTCACTGAACGATACTCTTCTCACAGGTCCTGACATGATCAACTCATTGGTGGGAGTGCTCTTCCGTTTCAGAAGGGAGAATGTAGCTATAGTCTGTGACATCGAAAGAATGTTCCATCAGTTCTTTGTTTGCCCCGAGATGCGAAACTACTTACGATTTCTATGGTGGCCTGATGGGCAATTAGACACAGAGCCCAAAGAGTACAGAATGGCTGTGCATTTATTTGGTGCTGGTTCTTCCCCCGGATGTGCTAACTTTGGCCTTAAGTACCTAGCACAACAGTACAGATCTGACTACCCAAAGGCTTCAAATTTTGTTGAAAGGAGCTTTTACGTAGATGATGGGTTGACAAGTGTCCCTTCAGTCAAAGAGGCTCAAGAACTCATCACTGAAACGCAAGCCCTTTGCAAACTTGCAGGTTTACGTTTGCACAAGTTCAGTTCCAACCAAAGTGATGCTCTGTCACATCTTGCATCCTCAGAAAGAGCCAACACAACAGAGTCACTCAACCTCAAACCTGATACCACACCGGAAGGTCATGTGCTTGGAATACAGTGGTCAATCAAAAATGACACTTTCAACTTCAATGTAAACACAAAGGACCACCCCCCTACTCGCCGGAGCATATTGTCAGTCATCTCATCTTTGTACGACCCACTAGGATTTGTAGCTCCTTTCACTTTAAGTGGCAAAAGTATCCTACAGGAGCTATGCCGTAGAGGCACCGAATGGGATGACCCCATTCCTGACAATCTGCGTTCACGGTGGGAGGACTGGAAAAATGGTTTGGAAAGGCTAAAATCAGTCATAGTACCCAGATGTTACCATCCACCAGAACTAAAAGACATTGTTAAAGTGGAACTGCATCACTTCTCTGATGCCAGTGACATAGGCTATGGGACATGCTCCTACATTAGGTTCAAAAGTGATGACAACAAAGTACACTGCAGTCTGGTTACAGCTAAAGCTAGAGTCGCACCTACCAAGGTTACAAGTATCCCGCGACTAGAACTCTCAGCTGCAGTCACCTCAGCCAAAATGAGCATTATGCTAAAATCAGAACTTGAGATGAACATTGATGAGGAGTTCTTTTGGACCGACTCCCAAGTAGTCTTGGCCTACATCAACAACGAGGCACGAAGATTCCATGTCTTCGTTGCAAATCGTGTACAACTGATTAGAGAAACTACAGATCCCAAACAGTGGCACTACATTGACACAGCTCAGAATCCAGCAGACTATGCCTCTAGAGGTCTTAGTGCATCAGAGATTATGACAACCTGCTGGTTGTCTGGCCCAAAGTTCCTGTGGGAACAAGAGATTTCCTACTCAGCCACCTTCTCGGCCGAGTTGCTGGTAGGAGATCCAGAAGTTAAAGCAGCCAAAACCTTTACAACTCAAACAAGTGAACAAGACACCATCCTCAGTCGTTTTGAAAGGTTTTCCAGCTGGTCAATGCTCCTTAAAGTAGTTGCAAGAGTGAAACGACTGAGCCCAAGCAAAACCCAATTTGGCAGTGTTGTAACCGCGGATGAACGCAAAGGAGCTGCTGACATAGTAATAAAACTCCTCCAGCAGCAAGCCTTTTCTCAAGAGCTGAGAGTATTGAAGGCGAACGATAGCCTCCCAGGCTCAAGCCCCCTTTTTCAATTGGATCCCATTGTGGATCAGGGACTTCTCCGGGTTGGCGGAAGACTAAAGAAATCAACACTCTGCAAGGGACTGAAACACCCTATTATCCTCCCAAAAGACCATCACATTACAATGCTGATCATATCTCACTTTCATGCAAAGATTTGTCATCAAGGTCGAAGCCAGACACTCATGGAAATCAGAGCAAATGGATTTTGGGTGATTGGTGGGAGTAAAGAAGTTGCAAAGCTAATAAGCAAATGTGTACAATGTCGAAAACTTCGACGGCCCACAGAGGAACAACGTATGTCTGAGCTACCGAAGGAACGAGTTGAAGTCTCAGATCCTTTCACTTACTGTGGAATGGACTGTTTCGGACCATTCACCACCAAGCAAGGCCGCAAGGAGCAAAAGAGGTATGGACTCCTCTTTACCTGCCTCTCTTCACGCGCAGTCCACATTGAAATGTTAGAGAATCTGTCTACAGACTCCTTCATTAACGCCCTAAGATGTTTTATCAGCTTAAGGGGAGCTGTCTGTAAGCTGTACTGTGATCAAGGTACAAATTTCATTGGGGCCAAAAATGAACTAAAGGAGGCTCTCAGAGAATGTGACACAAATATCCTAGAGGCATTCCTGGCAGATAAGCAGTGTGAGTTTATTTTCAATGCCCCATCTGCTAGCCATGCTGGAGGTGCATGGGAAAGACAGATTCGAACCATCCGCAGCATTCTCAATGCCACTACTGCACAATCACAAGGCAGGCTGGACGACGCTTCTCTAAGAACATTATTTTATGAAGCAATGTCTATAATCAATGGCCGACCGCTAAGCGTTGATGGAATCAATGACCCTAAGTCACTTGAACCAATAACTCCAAACCACCTCATATTAATGAAGTCAAAGGTTGCACTACCTCCCCTGGAAAGTTTGTGAAGGAAGACTTGTATGCAAGGAAGAGGTGGCGCAGGGTGCAATATCTAACTGAACAGTTTTGGAGCAGGTGGAAAATGGAGTACCTTCTGAACATATCTACAAGACAAAAATGGCACCTGCCTCGTCGAAATCTTGAGGTCAATGACATCGTCATTATAAAGGAAGATATGCTTCCCAGAAGTCAGTGGCAACTGGGTCGAGTTGTTGAAGCACCACAAGAAGATGATGGTTTGGTGCGCAGAGTCAAGCTTCAAGTTGGTGATCGAAATCTAACGAAGAAGCAGGGTACAACACACAAACCTCACATAATTGAGCGACCTGTTCAAAAACTTGTAGTTCTTTTAGAAAGTCACTAACTGATGTTTATTACGCTCACATCAGACATTACAATACTGAAAGTTCATGCGTGATGTTAACTGTCTTGTTTGTTTATTACTTCCTTACCGTACATTTGTCATGCTGAAAATCATGCATGAGTCATTGTTAACATATTTTTGTCATACATGATTTGGTGGGAGTGTAAATGTCCGTTCTGTGGTTATAAGTTGAATCTATGTTGTTACCCATTATGTACAATAGAGGGTGCTGCAGCCTAGTTGGCAATGAGCTGTGCCTTCGCTAAAAACCAAAAAATAAGAGTTAGGGAAGTTTTTTGGTGCACTTCCTGTACTCGGGGCTGGAATATCCCGCAGATGGGAGAAGGAGGGAGATTCTCTTTGTCGTTGTGAATCGGAGCTGGTGGTGCGCATTTGTTGGAAAGCAGCTCAAGGAGGACTCGTAGCAGCACGGCACAAACTTTAAAATGATCACCTTGCAGCCCTTGGACAGCGGAGCGAGGTACATGATTAAAGCTGTATTAGTTCACAAAGTTTGCACTTTATGTAATGTATTCATGTTCTGAGTTAATCAAAGGCACCTAAGCAAATGTATGTTTATGTTTTCTTTTAGTTTTCACGGTGTATTTGGTGCACTCGAGCTGTATTTGAGTTTGAATCAGTAAATGTGAATCTACTGCACCCGTCGAGGCTCTCCGTGTTTTCTTGGGTCTGAGGGTCTGCTACATAATATATATATATATATATATATATATATATATATATATATATATATAGCTTGTTTGTTTTTTACTCAAAACTACTCTGTTACTGAGTGACAAATGACAAACAGAATGGTGAGATGTAATATTACAATGACAACTTCTGTCTCAACATCAGCAGTGGTAAACTTGGTTCACTAACTCAGTGATTAACCCATAATGTATAGCAATGTGATTCGGATCAGCCGAATTGCCTGAGTCAGCAGTGATCCCTTGAGTTTCTGATGAGTCCTCTATGACACTGTCTGCTCTCACTCATTTGCCTTTTGTACTTACCAGCTGCTAGTCATCCATCCATTCTCTTCTGCTTATCGGGGGGCTGGGTCGCTGGAGCAGCAGCCTAAGCAGAGAAGCCCAGGCTTCCCTCTCCTCAGCCACCTCCACCAGCTCATTCGGAGGGATCCCAAGGTGTACCCAGGCCAGCCGAGAGGTGACCCAGCGTGTTGTGGGTATATGTGGGTAGAATACAAGATTCGTATATCAGAAAGATCACAGGATTTTTTTCTTTTTTTTAGGACAGTGTGTATAGTTAAATATAGAAAGATAAAAATAAATGTGACTATATTATTTTCAGTGAACTGCAATATAGATCTGGTAAAACAAAAAAAAAAAAAAAAGAGAGAGAAAGAAAAGAAATCTAACCATATGCAGAATGTTAGGGTGTGACTGAGACTGAGCTAAAATAACCAGGGTAAAGTCTGTGGACTCTTTCAGAGGCATCACAGCAGCAGTAAGATGCACACAGATGTCCCCTGGTGACCTCAGAGATGGAGTAAAAGGTGCTCCCTCAGCAGAGAGATGCAGTCATTCAGTCATTCCAATGAGAGCTTCACTGAGCTCATGAGGACGCACAGGGAAAGCCCCGCCCACCTCCTTCATTTTCCTATCATCGATTAATGGTAAGTTTCTTCTAATCATTCACTAACATGTTTGATGTTTTAATGGAAATAGCATTGTAGGGTAATGTTATGATGTTGTGCACAGTAACGCTTGGGATTTAAACTGCGAGCTACAAACAGCTCAGATGGCAGAGCTGACCGCTAGCCTAATATCAAGTTAACCAACAAACAAACTAATGTCAAACTAAAACGTCTGGGCAAAGATCATCCTAATATTGTCATATATTCAGAGGGGTGACTGTGGGGTCTGTACCCTCTGTGTAATCCAGTCATAGAGTTCATTTATTCATCTGTTTCTATGGTTTCGATGGCTTCTGCAGGCACATCTTAGAGACTCCACATAATTCAGTGGCTTTAAGTCACATGGCTCATGTTTATAAACTCACTGTTTATCAAACTTTTAAATATTTGCTGATGATTACTGCTGAAGCTCCCAAAAGCAGGGAATGGTATTATGGATATCTTTAGTATCCAGGGAACACTTCTGGCTTTATGTTGATAGATTTAGTTGGATGAAGTACTCTGGGTGGTTGTTGATCTTTAACGCTTTATAAGAAATGACTCCATGCTTGTGCATCTTTTCTCTCACCTAGACAGACAGCGGTCCCAGAGGACGACTTTGTCCACCGTCCACAGCTTGATGTCATTCAGCGCTACACCTTTCAGCCTGTGCCTCTGATGGTATGGATTTTATGGTTATTCTGGCTGAGGATGGCAGCCTTTCATGTAAACAGCAGAAATTAGCTCAAGAGGTCAAAGGTGTGAGTTAACTGTGGAGAATGTTTTGGCTGTAACAGCTTCCTTTAAGTATCATTAGCTCTTTTTTTTCCAAGTTTATTTCGGGTCAATTCAGGCTTATTTGTTCCATAGTGAATTTTGGCCTGTGTTCTCGGTTCCTCTGCAGTGAGCTGAATCTGCACCGACCAAGAAACCTGGTGGACCAAAGGTCTGATAGACCCTTCACAGTGACAGAAGGCTAACATGTTCACTGCAGACGTGACTGAAGGATCATGGGTAATTAGGATATTTTTTAAGTGTTCTTCAGTGGTAGCAGAAATCAGTGTTTGATAAGTTCTGTGAGAATCAGGACAGTGTCATGCAGGACTTTGTTGTATTGGTGTGTGTGAGTGAAGGACGCAGACCCAGAAAACAGGTTTGGTGAAAACTCTGAAAAACTGTGCTTTTGTTCCTAAAAGTTAACTTCAAGTGAGTCAGTTACCATGACTCTGTTATCATTAACCTGCTCACTGACAGGTTTCTCTAACAGTGTCTCTGAGTCGTTCCTCCTGCTGCACCTGAACCAGCTCACTACTTTCTCATTCATACAGAGGTTAAAGTCCACAGTGGAGCACATTATATTGAACAAGCTTGCAGCTTTGCAAACATAAAATCCCAGTCAGTCATTAATGATGGCGATCAGTGAACATCGTGGATTTATTAACAGCTCTAAATAAGATCTGCTGTCTCCGTCGTTCTGTGGCTCCGCTGACAGCAGAGCGCAAGTCCGTTAGTTCCCTGAAACATGTCCCGTACATCACTGTAACCTGAGACAGAGTGCCAGGTGAATCCTGGTATCGGAGCTCCATTGAAAATTAATTTCCCTGTCACAGTGTCTTTTAGCAACAACTTAACAATCACATACACCTAACCAATATTGCCAACTACTAGAAATCCCAACGATCTTGTGCATTACTGCTTTAAAGTGTTTCTGTTTCAGCTTCTGAGTGCACGTGAGGCTGTGGCAGGAGCTCAGTGAGGAGGCCTGCAGGTATTTAAAGACATCGAGATGCCTGATGAGAGACCAGGAGACGGCAAACCTGGAGAGCCGGCCAGCCTGGAAGTCCACCAGACTAAATCATGTGTTACACATGTGCCAGAGAAACTAGTTCAGCAACTCCTGCAGGATGGCACACAGCAGGGTACACCCCCTCAATGAAGTTATTGTTTTTCTCATTTTCTCTGATTCCAGGTCTGTCTGGCCAACAGTCCAAACCAAAGATACTGAGTTTCCTGTTCAGCTAAGACACAAAGTAACACATTTCACTCTGGAGCTCAAACCTTTTTCATCACCTTGTTGAAATAATGGTCTATATATATATATATATATATATATATATATATATATATATATATAATTTTTTTTTAGAGTTTTCAGTAAAGACAAGAAAGTCAACCAAACAGAAAATTAGATGATTTAGGCAAAAATAAAACTTTCATTAAAAAATGACCTGGACCATTATTTTCAACAAGGTGACAATATTCAAAATAGTTTCAGATTAATTTTCTGTCAGTCATAACTGTATGAACTATAGAGCAGCAACTGCCACTTAATACATTTGAAACTCGTTATGGCTAAAAGTAAAGTTCTTTCCTGCGGTCCTCTTGTCTTACTTTGTGTGTCTTTAGTGTGTTATGCTCATACAGCCTGTTTTTGAGGCACAATTATTTTTAATTCAGTATATGCACACATCCCAACTTACCTGTATGAAGGACTTGTAATGACTGTTC
Source organism: Pterophyllum scalare (assembly GCA_024447675.2). Taxonomy (NCBI): domain Eukaryota; kingdom Metazoa; phylum Chordata; class Actinopteri; order Cichliformes; family Cichlidae; genus Pterophyllum; species Pterophyllum scalare. The sequence continues at coordinate 7,373 of JAMQGT020012759.1, read as the reverse complement.
CACGAGAACACACAAACACAGATGCCTCTATTATCAGGTTAGAACCAGGTTGTGTTGTTCTGTTACTTTGTATTCATGGTTTTGGAAGTAAAAATTTCTGCAGGTATTTTAGGTTTTGTTGTTTATTTTTTAACTGTCAGTAACTTTTGCCAGTACTGCATGTGTGACTTGGGCCCACATTAAATCCACGTGTTGTAGATGTTAGCCTGTCCAAAGGGTGTTTTACTGCTCCCTTTGACAACATAAGAGAGACGCATATCTAAATTCAGGATCTTTTTCCTGATACTGTGGAATATGATTTACTATAAAATGTTAACATTTCAAATCATCCATTGCAGTAATGTTGTAAATGATGTTGAATACCTGCTATGTGCACATGTAAGAATATCAAATATTCAGTATGCAAATTGATGTCAGATATTTATTTTTAGTGCATTAAAATAGTGTCTTAATACTGAATCCATTGACGATAACATTAATATGCAAAGAGATCCTAGACAAGATCTTCAGCAGATGCGAACTAAAGCATGTTATGTGTATATTTCACAGATGGACATCCAAAGTTTGGATTTTTCAGGGTCCAATCTTGTCCATTTGCTGAGAAATCTCCACAACATATCCGTCAAAGATCCGGTGCACATTCTTCAGGATATTGTCTGTATCTGTGACAGATACCGAGGTATCACTACCTTGGTTTGTACCGTATGTTAGAGCTTTTATTCCAGTGATAAAAGACTGAAATTCAGAATCTACTTTTGCTGTATTATAAACATTTAAGCCTCAGAGACCTTTTCACTGCAGCCAACCTCTCTGACCTTCTGACCACCGTCTCCTAACTGTCCCACGCTCTGATTTTAAACCCAGAGGCGACCATGCTTTTGAGCTTGTGGAGCCCAAACTTTTGAGCAGCCTTCCTCAGCCTGTGAGGTCTGCTGACTCTGATTTGTTTTAAACAGCTGCTGAAAACACACATTTCGACTCCTTACGGTTTCAAAACAGGCTATTAAGGGTTAGTTTTCCTGTAATTTTTTTCCTTTTATTCTGGGCCATAGTTTTCAACTATTGTATGGAAGTGTGTATGTTGAAATGAATGTTTATTTATTTGTGTGTCTGTATGTTGAAACATGTATACTTATCTTTAATTTGTGGCTTCTATTCAAACTGTATAGCACTTTGTAATTTTGTGTTTGGAAAAGTGCTGTGCAAATAAAGTTACTATTATTATATTATATTATTGCCGTTACACTTGCCGATGATTCCAGTCCAAGATCTGATCCTACTGGAGCATTAAAATCTCTAAGGATCATGAGTTTTTCTCTGGGTACGGCTGAAGTGAGAGAATCAAGTTCTTTGTAGATGTTGCACACTTGTTCAGATGATCATTTCTGCCCTGTGGAAGACTGGCAAATTTAGGAACAAGACCTAACTGCAAAGCCAACAGCTGCCTCTCAGTGTTCCTCAGTGTACAGTCAGTCCAGAAAAAGGTTTGCTTGCCGACCTTCTTCAGATGGTTGACCTTCCTCTGATAGGTGTGTATCGTGACAGCTCTCTGGCAACCATTGTCCAAAACGGTGCACATATTCCATGTTCCTAGTTTGAGCACTGTCACCAATTTCTTCTTTTTCTTTTGTGTTGTTCAACCTCTAAGATTGGGATCCATCCACCATGAATCAGCCTCTGTATGAAACAGCAGTCATTGGTAAATAAAATGTGTAGAAATCCAGGTTCATAGAAGCAGCTGTGCTTTGAGTTCAGTTGTACTGGCATTTAAAATGAATGCTGAAAAGCAGCATGAAGTCCTAAAAGCGTCTAGCTGCAAATTATTTAATATTCTGTCAATATAAAGGTTTGTGCAAACTTTTTCTGAACTCCATTAGAAATATGGCAGAGTCCCACGCCACCCCTCATTTCTTTATACAGTACCAGTCAAAAGTAATTCATGCATATGAATGGGTGAGTGTTTACAAACTGTCAGCTGGTACTGTATTTTGTTTCCGTGTATTAAATTAAGCTGTAAGTACATGTTTCTGAGCTTATTAAAAGCTGTTTTTTTTTGTTTTGGTTTTTTTTAGATATGTGGTCATCACAGGACAGCCATTATAAATATATGATTTCATAGGATATGCATTACTGTAGTTTAAACAGAATAAAAAATATCTAAAAGGAGCTATGAAACATGTGCAGTGCTAAGATTAATCTATATGATACTAGTTACTTTTTTATGTTTTATGTATGATTTGCCAATAATACATCTTTTGTGTAGTAAGTTTATTAAATAAAAGGTCAAATAAACTGCTGAGCACTATTTTGAGTTGTTTGAAATTTGGACTAGCCTGCCACAGCATTTGAATTCAGTCCTCTGCAGGTTGATCATTTTAATTTGCATTTTCATTTCATTTCTATCCATTATGTTCCTGACACATTACCTCAGCTCTCCTTTATGTAACAGCCAGTGTAAACATCAAATTATGGAATTAGAGAGTTAATCACATAATGAACGATAGGGTTAGTCTAAGGTGGCCTGAATTACTGTTTCAGTCTGCCTCTGCTCAGGACCCTCTCGCTGTGCTTCAAAGTTCTGAAATGTTGGGCCAAATGTACCAAAACAAGAAAAGACGTTAAACAAACACCTGTCCTGCGTGATTGTAACAGCAGATGGTGATATTTTACTGCCACTTTATGAAGGCAAACGCGCTCGGGTATCGTCTCATCGAGTCTTGACAAGTGATCGTTCTCAACTTATCTGGCCTTAAGAGATAGCCGCTAGGCTGGAAACAGCATGCATCCATACCGAGCACGTCTAACGAGTTAACGGTACTCACGGAGCTTTATCGTCAGCTGCAGTGGTGGGGTTCGCACAGGAGGTCATGGCCGCTGAAGCTGTGGTCACAGTCCGCCTGGTGAGGTCCTTTGAACACCGGAACTTCAAACCCGTGGTGTTTCACGGTGTCCGCTTGGAGCAGACTGCGCAGGACTTCATGCAGCTCGTCAGAGACGGTGAGAGAAGCGCGGCGTGCACTCATACGTACACATACCTCCTTACTGTAGAACTATCTGTACTTTACTTCAGTATTTCTTTTTCTGACAGCTTTTTGATTTTACACAAACATCTGCGCCTTCTGCTGCTGCCACTGTCAGAACAGGCTGGTTTAATGCGTGAGGGACGCTTTTATTTCACAGCGCTGCGCGCCTTCAAACATCACACCGAGGGAGCATCATCACATAAGAGGCCGTGACCGGCTCTACGGGTCAAAGAGCCCACACCGGATCATTAATGCATTATTTATAGCGCTATACTTATGGGTTAAAGTGGGCGTGGGGTGCAGATGTACGTTGTGGTTTAGTAATCAGACATATACAGGACTATACAGAACACTGCACCTTACTGGAAAAAATGTGAAGCCACCGTCACAATACAACTTCACTACAATCTGAAGTATCTTGTAAAATTTAACGGAGAGTGAAACAGCCGGAGCTTTTCTAACGATTATACTGTGTTTAATGCAGTGATGGGCAAAGTCTCTGTGAGCGCTGAAACCTTCGAAGCACTTGCACCGGAAGTGTATCGAAACAATGTGCAACCCATCAGTTCCGTTTGTTGTTGTCACACACAGGTAACAATGGCACATCACTGTGCGCAATGAAGACCCAGGCCTCTCAGTGTTTCATGTGTAAACCAAAAGCAATATTGCACATAAACTAACACTTAAATACACAGAATATAAACTATCTAAAAAAAAAAAAAGCACTATAGATAGAATAAAAATAGGAGTGATATACAGAGTACTAATAGAACGAGCCAAATTTTGGGCACACCTTCTAATTCAGTGGTTTTTCATTATTTAAAAATTGTCTGCATTGTTGATTGATAGTGAAGTCATCTAAACTATGAAGAAATACCTCTTAGAGGACAGCTTTGCACATCCTGGCATTTTCTCAGTCAGCTTCATGAGGTGCTCACCTGGATGGCTTTCAGTTAACAGCTCTGCCTGCCAAGAGTTCATTTCTTGAATTTCCTGCCCTCTTAATGTGTTTGAGACCATCAGTTGTGTTGTGAAGAGGTAGAGTTGGTATACAGTGAATATCCCTGTTTGAGTAATGTACTAATAAATACTGTGGTAGGAACCACTCAGCTAAATAAAGAAAAACTGTTTAGCTCCATCTGTTGTAGCGTAGAGTTCAGAGGAGATTTTCAGTAGGACGCACGCAGAAGTCAAGTTCAGGCCTCATTAGACAGAGCAATAATTCTTTTTGCATATAAACAAGAGTTACACTTACATATCATGCATTCAGTGTGTCCCAGAACGTGGTAACCCCCGACTCAGATGGTGGAGCCATCAAGCTGAAGAGGAAGTCCTGTCATGCTTCGTTAGGACTGTGGGACTCTGCAGGCAGCTGATGTGTACTGGCAGGCCAAGCAGAACGTGGCCCGGGGGGGCTGAAGCAAAAACTCGGGTGTGGGACGAGTTTGGTGAGGCCATTGAAAGACTTCCTGACAGCCTTGAATCAATTCTGGCAAACCTCAGGTGACTCAGGACAGGAAAGTGGTGCTCTACTCACAGTGTCTATAGTGTCGGAGGGTCATTGTTTACTTCAACTGAGGCTATAGTCAGGTGGTGGAAGGAAAACACTGGCACACCTTCTCTCGTGTGAGCAGAGTGTGGGGATGAGGGGGATGACTCGCCTACCAGTAGGGATGAGGTCACTGAGGTGGTTAAACAAGAAAAGCCCCTGGGGTTGACAAAATTCACCCTGAGTTCCTGAAGGCTCTGGGTGTTGTAGGGCTGTCTTAGTTGACATCACTGCAACATCACATGGAGATCTGGAGTGGTGCCATGAGATTGGCAGACTGGGGTGGTGGTCCCCATCTTTAAGAAGGGAGACTGGAAGGTGTGCTCCAACTATCGAGGATCTCACTCCTCAGCCTCCCCGTGAAGGTCTATGCTGGAAAGGAGGGTCTGTCTGTGAGTCGAACCTCAGATCCAAGAGGAACAGTGCAGTTTTTCCTGATTAGGGCTGCTCGATTATGAAAAAATCATAATCACGATTATTTTGGTCAATATTGAAATCACGATTATTTAATATGATTACTCACTGACTTTGTAAACACACCACATTTATTGTACTTAAAGAGCAGTGAATACTTTGAAATCTACTGCACTTCTACAGTCTCTTGAAAATAAATACGAAATTGAAAATAAAATATAGAATATATAAAGTGTGAAATGTGTGAATTTTTGTGAATGTTAGAGATAAAGCACAAAAAACCAAAACCAGCACAAAAAAGTGATTGTGTGGAATGAGGAATGTTGTGCTCATGTAGAGTAGAAAAGCACAATATGATAAGCAGTCCACCAGTTCCTAAAGCAGATATTCCATGTTTCATCCCGGATTGTGGCTCTGACACTCAATCATCATCACCCTCCCTCTTTCCATTGCTCATAGAGCCTGAGGATGCTGGACTTCAGGTGGTGACCTTGGTGCATTGTAAGAATAGGACTGGGTGATAGGGACCAAAAATAATATCACAATATTTTTTAGCTGAATGGTGATATGTATATATATATATATATATATATATATATATATATATATATATATACACACAAACACACACAATATATTTTTTCTTCCCAAAAGATATAATTCTGTGTCAAAGCTACATGTCCCAAATGTCACATGGGCACTTTTCTTTTATTAACATTCAGCTGTAAATGTTCATGAGAAATTGCTCGAAAATAAACTATTGCCATATTAAAATAATAATGCTCCTCAAATATATTAATGATTTTCCTCCATAACAAAAAACTCACAGCTGTGCTATTAAAATGTAAACAGAAATGATCCAGAACAAAAACAGCAAAAGGCTGACTCATTCTTTAAGCCAATCTGCTGAAGTAGACTTCACCAAAGTACTTCCTCCTGTGTGTACTCCTGTACATCTAGTACGCAAATACCAAAACCTGTGAACAGACTGAATGAATAAAACTCCATCCTTCAGTCAGCAGGGTTATAGCCAGCTCAGTAAATCCATAGACATATGCACTGACATATCACAGCAATGGGCCCACCTGCTCAATGCGGCGTCTACGTATCCGCCGGCTGCATCACGAACACATGAAAAAGACCCACTTCCATTATTAAGGTCACATGACTTACAGTACAGCCCAACACCCAGGTACTCTTGGGGGGTCCAGGTGACGCCAAAGCGTAGGAAAGGACACAGTGCGAAGGCTGTATGTACACAAAACACAGTGACAGCGGAGGATTTCAGGTTTCAAAACTCAATTTGTCGCTAGTCGCTTTTTGGGGGGGTCTGAAAAGCCGCTAAATCTAGCGACAAAGTCACTAAGTGTGCAACACTGCCTGACCCACGTGAGCGTAATCCACTGCGTGGTGGGGTGACGTATTTACGCCATGAAATTAGCATATCATGATGTCATTCATTTTCCCGAGCAAGGATTTCTTACCAGTATTATCGTGAATGATATGATATGGCCCAGCCCTATGTGAGGACCTCTTCACATCGGTGGCGTCTATCTCCTCCTGTGGCCAACTTATTATTCAGTCTGGGTATCTGATAACCGGTAGGGCATAACTATTGATTGTTCTGATCTTATGCCTACTGTTCAGCTGGCTTCTCAGCGCCTGTCTTACCTTCTGGAGGTATTTGAGGCTGACCTTTGTGCATCTTTATTACGGTCTCCGCTGGCCTGTGGGATACCCAGGTACTTGATATAAAGCTATGTAGCTCCTGTATATGCTACTCTGCTTCTGGCAACTCCTCCTCTTCAGTCTGGATCACCTTCTCTCTTTTTCCAACAATTTAGTCACATTATCCACATCCAATCTGAATGACATCCCAATATCCTCACTGTAAATTCTGGTGAGGTGGATCAGTGTCTCAACATCTCGCTCACTCCTGGCATACAGCTTGATGTTATCCATGCACAGGAGGTGGCTGATGGTCACTCCATAAGCGGGTCAGGGGAGGCAAGCCCCAAGCAGGCTCTCACTTATGGTGTCAGGCTCCAGGCATCCACCAGGTGTAACCCACTCCAGGGACAGTGGCAGATGGGGAGATTAACTGGGGTGGGGCAAGTGTCACACTTGTAAGGCAAGCTCAGGGAGGACAGAAACCTCCTGTGGAGCAAAAGGACAAAAGCCCGCTTTATTTTGAGTTTCGGTGTGAATGTAGACCATGAAAGCAGGGCCTCACGAGCCTTTTAACCTTTTGGGTTTTAAGCAGGGGGTGTCAGAAAAGTTAGCAAAGGGATAGCTGGCTTGTGGCAGCCGTGTTCATAACGACATTGCTTTTTGATCCATCAGTGCTTGCTCTTCCTAGCAATACGTAACTGAACGAAGGCCACAGT